>NQLW01000039.1:6018831-6047832 GCA_002312845.1 Kalanchoe fedtschenkoi | reverse complement strand
CTTTTGTGTGAAGTTATTTGTTTGATTTGTTTTTCATGTTCAGGGTTTGTTGGTATGGGTGGTTGGGTTCTAGTCTGGCTGTCAATACTTCAGATCTAAGGCAAAGGTTGAATCCTTTTATCAATTTTAATGCTTGAAACTCATGGATTCTTTTTGTTGGTTGCATCAATTATTTAAAGAATTAGATGCTGTGACTATTCCTCACGTACAGATTGAATTGACAAGTCGATTATGCTAATATTAAGTCTTCTCATGAACATCATAAGCTGGCTAAGGAGTTTTCTATCCTTTATCTAATTGCTGCTGGTTTGTGTTTTGGCCCTTGGATATTAATTAGTATCATTGTCGTTTTAGAGATATAAAACTTAATTTAGGTATTTCCAAACATTGTTATAAAGAAAAACTAAACGAGCGGGCTATTCTCCTCATTCGTGACCAATGATAATACTTTTGATTTTTCATATGTGAGATCGACTGTTGGTTAAATGGTTAACCGTGGTTAAACTGAAATCCGACGGGGATGGGGATGGTTTTGAGTTTTCCATACCCGAACGGTTATGGTGCGGATATGGTTTTGATATGTCTCGAGATGGATAGGGTACGGTAATACCACTAACCGCCTCGAACCCGCCCCGTTGCCATCCCTATTTGTATCCTCTTATTTTCTCTCAATTAAAGCGCCATATGATGCAAACCAACCTTCCAAGATGTGATAAGTAAATTGAAAGCAGAGGAATAGATGAAGAGTTTGATGCATAGTTATAAAAACCGGATCGGGAGTCGAACCGGTGAGAGCTCCGGTTCCCGGTTTACCGATTGAACCGGGCGGCTCGAAACCGGTTGGACCACCGGTTTAATTGATTATGTTTCATAATATTGATAAAAATAGAAATGAATTTTAACAAAAATGTGCTGAGATCTAGTGGTGAAGTGGTTGTCATTCATCTTAGTGGGTACGGGATCGAATCTCACTGTCATCAAATTTGCTAAAAATTTTGTTTTTAGATAATTATTAAGAATTTGATTAAGTAGTATAATTATTAATCATTGAACCGGCCGGTCCGGTTTTAATAACTATGGTTTGTTGAGAAGAAGAGAATGAGATGGTTGAAGAAGAAAGATCTGCATTTAGATTTTTTCTGATTTTTCAAAACCTACTCCCCTCCCTCACGATTTACACGATCAATTATTCGATTCTGTGTCCGCCTTTCACACGATTCGCAGTTCAATTATTGTATTCCATTGTCGTACTCGTGACTGAAAATAAATTAAAGGAATCCAACTATTCATCACATGTATTTACCCGACATGTCTCCGTATTAGTCTCGGCGCACGACGACATCTCGCTTTTCATCCACACGTGTCGGCTTGCACAGAAACTAGTGATCGGAGAATCCCCAGCTGGGAAAAAAAGTTCCTTTTTTATATCTGTACTGCTACTGCTGTATGTATGTGGGCAGGTTGGCATAGGAGAGAGAGGAGCTAGGATTTGAGAATCAAAATTTTGCATCCATGGCGGATGAGGTGTTGCTGGAGAAGCATTACGTGGAGGTTTGTCCTGGTTGTAAAGTGGACATGCGCAAGCTGTCTAATTCCGGGTTTCCTATGAAGGAGCTTTTTTCTATGCGGCTTGTCGTTCTGTGTAATGGTAAACGGGTGTCTTTTATGATGATCTGGAAGTGTTTGATGTTCTGTCCGGCTGAGATTCATGTCGGTTTTCACGAGGGGTTCCTTAGCTTTTGTCTGTCTCTTCTGCTTTCAGCTCTTCCAATTTCATCTTTGTACCCTTTCCTCTATTTCATGGTAACTCTTTCACAGCATCCACTCTGTCTCCCTCTTTACCAAATTTTTTATTGCAGTACATTTTTACTTTTGTTTTAAAGATTTGGGTTGGATGTGCAGATAAGGGATTTTCATGTTGCCAAAAGAGATGAGGACATTGGATACTATGCGGGTTATGTGGGTGAGCAACTAAGCACAAGCTACAGCGTAAAACTTATTCATCTGTAAGGCGTCTGTGATAGTTTTTTCGGTCATTCTTAATTGTCATTGTAGGTGCTGCCCTCATGCTTGGAAGAGTTTTCACATCAGTATTTTGGGGGGTTATTGCAGACCGGTATGGCAGGAAACCGGTGATTATCTTTGGCATAGTCTCAGTGTGAGCTAGTTGCTGGAGGCTGAGACATACTACTCACAATAGTGGTGTACAAACAATATTTTAACTTGTGGATGCTGATCTTAATTTCCAGGATTATTTTGAACACATTGTTTGGCCTCAGCATAAACATCTGGATGGCCCTCGCTACTAGATTTCTCTTGGGACTTTTCAATGGGTTACTTGGTCCCATAAAGGTATATTGATTTTCAACATGAGTGAGTTTCCAGTTTAGTTGTGGTTGGTTCATATTCCAATTCAGTATTAGTTTTTCGAAAAACATGTTTGATTACAACCATTTGCCCAATACTTAATTCCGATCATTGATTCTGAGTTGACTTTTACGATCAGGCGTATGCAGTAGAACTGTTAAGGAAAGAATACCAAGCTATCAGATTGTCAGTGGGCTGGAGAAAATGAATTCTCAGCTAACACTATCAAATAGTTACTGAGGTTGACCTTGAGACATCACCTCTTACTCATTCTCCTCCTCTCATAGTCTTTCAGAATACCTGAGCTAGGACAATATATTGGTCAATTTGCCTACCTTGACGACCTGAGCCTCGTCAATAATATAAGGAAGCACGATTATAAGACGCCCAGCAAGAATTAACACAATTAGAAACAATATTGATGCAGGAAATGGGTCTAGAATCAGATGGTGAGGAAGCATCACAGGATTTTAGAATCAGGGCAATATAGGATGCATTGGAATGAGTGGAAATCTTGGTTGTCTGGAAAAATTCATAATTCTGTGTGGCATAAATCTTCACGAAATAAGATCCCCATATACGCCAAAGAAATTCAGCATTAAGCCCAGTCTGGCTCTCTGGAGTCTTATTCTGTCCAAGTGAGAACAAAGCCGCCTCAATTTTGCAATGATTGATATCAGCCCGTAGCTCATAACTGAAGATATCACATAACACCCTTCCTTCTTCAGTTAACCCGACATTAGATTTATTACAAGCATGAGAATGGCCAAGAATGTCCTCGAAATAATTCACAAATATAGTACCTATCTCCTCTCCGTCGAAAGTAGTGCTACCGTCTGATCTTTGAATAGTTGCAATTTTACCTTGACTCAACTTCCCTTAAAAAATTCTGCGGAGATAAGATGTGTTAAGATCTCCTTTATCCTCCCCACTTAACGTAGATTTTTGCACCAGAAGATTTCTCAGATAACTTAGAAACTTTTTTATATCTTGAGTAGCAGTATTCTCAGTGTCGTGCAAAACAGAGTTATAAGGGTCAGCATTAAGAAGCCTTTGGATGGATGTTAGAGATTCTCTGGCCTTCAAGATTCTCGCGTTCATACCCACAGTCATACAATAATATTTATTCTTAACATAGTCATGCTGGCCTTCAACCTCAGAAGAAGGGATTTGAAAGAATTGCATCGGCCTGAAATACCCCCAAGCGGAATGAAGATCTGTGTTGATGTCGTCTTCTTTAAGCCAAAAGTTACAAAACTTGAAAGAAGGTTTTTTCTTCTGGCTACACCAAATGAGACTAACAGCGGGCAATGATCCGAAATTCTATGGTCCTCCTATAAGGTTTAAGAAGATGATGCAGAGGTCGCTTCTTCTTAGTACCTATTTCCTCCCTTCATATATGCGATCCATACTCGCATAAAATTATACTTCTGACATACTCTGTCCATTACTATTTGTCGCAATAAAACTATGTCCACTCAGATTAGAGATGCTAGTATGCTACAACTGCTACAGCTACTATCTTCACATAAACAGCTTTGCGCCTCGCCTCTCAGTTTGCTGCATGAAAACACTTCAAATGCCCATCTACTCGCCACAACAATTTACACAGGCACAGCTGGCGACACCATTGCGAATAAACACCGAGGGCAACAAACCAAATGAAATATCTCCAAGGCCGGCTTGGTTAGGGCTCCACTCTCAGTGATAATGAGAACCCCTTTTGTAAACTCTACCCACTGGATATGGAACCCTGCCCGCTCCATCTTCGGTTTTCACATTTCCTCTGTAACCTCCTCCCCGTTCTCCACTGTGCGACTCAAATTGACTGTAAGGAGGATCTCTATAGCCTCTAGTCGCTTCACCACCAGCACGTGGCGAGAAATGTTGACCAGCAGAATTGCCATATGGTCGAGTTGCTTCAGCAGACACTACACAAGGAATATACTGATCAACAACCCCACCACCAGTAACTGAAGCTGCACCTCTGCCGTATCCATGAAAATCGCCCATGGTCATGCTGCTGGGGTATTCTTGGATGCCTGATTTCTGGAACTGGTAAAACCGTGTCACTGATTCTTTATGAAGGAACTCTTCTCTCCGAGCAGCCTGTCTTGATCTGAGTGACGATAGCTCTAGCTGATATTGTGTGTTGATCTCTATCAGTCTCTGCAAGTCCAAAACACATGTTAGCACCAACATTTCTAATGTGTATTAAGATGTTTGTAGGTTATGTCTTTGCTAAACACTTACTTAAAAGCAGAAGGCACTAATATGCCGCCGGATCTTATTATAGAATTAAAAAATTGGGAGCTTTTGAGTTGAGGAGTAAAAGCTACATAAACAGACGATTTCTGTTAACTTCAACAATGTGAACAAAGCAACACAAACAAACCTCCTTATGCCTAGTGATTTCCACATCTTCGAGATCACTGTGTTCCTTGACCAGTCTTACAATTTCATCATTGAACTTCCGCTCCAGACTTTCAAATGTCAGAGGCGAAGGAGTTTCTTCATATCCAATTTCCATATCTTGCTCAGCCTGCACTGCTTCTCTTTCAGCCTGCTTTTCAAAATTCGTATTTAGGTTCGAAACATAGCCCTGATGATATGATCTTCTCTCGTTTCTTCCATGGTCTGCATTATGAATATAGAACTAAGTCACACGAGAACTGAACTGATAGGTTTATCATTGGGAAACACAGCCAGCTGTGATCCAAATCGTATATATTGACATATGATACATACCATCACGTGAAGGTTGAGATGGCACCGCATTTGACATTTGAGTTCCATCATGACTCATTGGCCAATGACTCTCCCCATTTGAAGGGCGAACTATGCGCTCATCTTGATTATGTATCAATTCAGATTTTCCTGTGTAAAATTATCCATCCCCATCTCCGGCTGCACCATGCGTGTAGCCTTGTGCTCAGTGTGTGAATAAGCGCTAATACGTGGATCAGCATACAGTGTGTATCGCTTCATCCTGCATTTGAGACTACATCTTCAGACATCAATAACTTAAGAGTATATCAAATGATATCTCAACGCTCACTGAGTAAAGAATAGAGAGTTGATCAAGGACAAAGACACTTCAGGATTCATTATCAAGTAGGATCACAAAATGGGTAACACAAGAACAACTAAATAAAAAGGATTTGACCATAAATAATTTATCTCCAAAACTATCCTACAATCTCTTTTCAGTTAGAATTCAAAAGAAAAAAAAACACAGAATCGTCCAGCAAGAAAAAAGAATAGTAACTATGACAAAAATTCAATTTGATCATATAAACTACCATCTATCTTTGCCTTCATATCCATCACATCGTTTTCTTCTCTCAGAAGTACTGCTATTTTCATGACGACTCTGCATCATGCACTTTTTGTAATTCCTCATTCCACCATCCCGTCTTTCGTTATGTCTACCAGCAATCAAGATTTATACACTTTCCGGTTCACTGGCTCATAGTGATTGATTTTATATATTTTGACATTTTTTATTGGCGTAAAACTATTGACATTTCCTAAAACACCCAACAAATGAAAACAAAAACCTTCAGCAACACTTTGATATGCAAACCAATACCAAGAAATGATAAGGAATAAAAAGTTTCGCATTTCAAATAATAGAACATTTCTTCTAACCAGAGCCAAACCACGAACAACTGCACAAAGTTAATCCAGATGCTTACTTACAGCTATCTGTCTCCATTTGATAAGTTGACATGCACGATGAAGAAATTTGTTTGGATTGCCTCACAGAGATATCTAATGAAATTTGCTTGTTTACCTTTTAATCAGAAACCTACCTTGCCCAGCAGTAAAACATGCAAGTTCTTTCAAAGTCGTTTTGAGTATAAATCAATCAATAAATGAAAAAGGCATATTTCTGATTCCTGACATTGGAAGCTTCGATCTTCAATGACTAGAACAGACGTGACGAATATCAAAATTAACAAACATACGAAAGAATCTTACTTTAGCCTCAGAATGGTACATTAGTAGAAACCAATGTAAATCAAATCTATACTTGAAGATTCAAAGAACAGTGAGACTCCATTATAGCACAGAACCCAACATTCCAGACCTTTTAATCCTCAATCATTAAGGCTGTGTTTGGTTTAGGGAAAATTGTAGGGAAAGGAAAATTTGATGGAAAGCGAAATCCATCATGGATTCCATCTTATTTTCCTTTGTTTGGTTGAGAATGAAAATTTGAAGGAAAGTTTAAAAACTCCTTTTAATTTACCTTAACTTTCCTTCTAACTTTCTACATAATTTTTTTTCCCTCATATTTTCCATCTAAACCAAACATTGAATTTTACTAATTTTCCTCCACTTTTTCCTTTCCACTAAATTTTCCTTAAACCAAACACAGTCTAAGGCTATGTTTGGTTTAGGGAAAGTTTCATGGAAAGAAAAATTAGGTGAAAAGTTAAAGAAATTCTTTGTCTGGTTTAGATGGAAAATTTCATGGAAAAAAGTTTGATGGAAAATTTCAATAAAACCTTTGATTAATAACAATAAGAAATGACATTTTCCTTTAAACTTTCCATGTTAAACAAACAAGTGAAAAATGAAATGCATTTCATGAAGGATTTGGTTTCAATCCAGTTTTCTTTTCATGAAACTTTCCCTAAACCAGACACAACATAAGGGTGTGTTTGGTTTAGGTTGTGTTTAGTTTGAGGAAAGTTAGAGGGAAAGGAAAACATGAGGAAAAATGAATTCTTTCTAAAATTCATTATATTTTCCCTTTGTTTGGTTTGTGGTGGAAAATTTTGTGGAAAACACTAAAACCTTCTTCAAATTAAACAAATTTTCCTTCAAATTTTCCATCCCCAACTTTTCCCTAACCAAACAAAGAATTTCCTCTCATTTTCCCTCAAATTTTCCTTTCCCTCAAATTTGTTTAATTTAATAAATGTTTTACTACTTTCCACAAAATTTTCCACTTCAAACCAAACAATTGGAAAATGAGATGGATTTTATGAGGGATTCCTTTTCCCTCAAATTTTCCTTTCCCTACTTTCCTCAAACCAAACACAGCCTAAAAAATTTTTATAAACAACAACTTACTAAGCTATTAAATCCAAATAACAAGCGCCACCAAGTAGGTCAATCACCTAAACACAAACCACTTAACACAGCCAAGATCACGAAAATGGAGACAAGAATAAAGTAGTCTGAGAAAAATTACATAAGGGTTCATCGGAATGTACCTGCTCGCTAGGTTTTGCTTCCTCGTCACTGGTCCTCGGTTGAAGCTCGCATACGTCATCCACCCACCATAGAAATCACACGGAGAAGCTCTCAAGCTCAACCCAGATCGGAGCCGTTGATTGGCAGCCTAAACACCGCAATCCTATCCGTCCATTAACGTTGAACTCCGGGTCAGCCCATTAAGCCCACAAATCAAAATTATTGGACCGATTTACGAACCGAACCATATTGAAAACAGTTGTTCCGGTTGGACCGAATCGGTTTGTTCAACCGAGGCTAGAACGTTGAGGGAGCCGTTATCTGTATTTGAAACTGACTGGCAATCGGAGCTCCGTTTGAGTTGGAGCAGATTGGATTGTTCAGCTCGGGGAGAAGTGTATTTGCGTATGTATGCTTTTGAAAGATTGAACGAGAAATACTGAAGCTATTTTTTGTGATGAGGAAACTTCTGGGCTTGACGCGATATTTGATGTTGGCGACCAAAGGCCGTAGCTTTACATCAATGGTGGAGAGATGTGAAATGACCCAGAACGTAAATTCGTTCGTTAGCGGAACCGATCACGAAATTGTGCACAGACTTGTGTCGATCTTCACCAAACAGCCTTTATCGTCATCATCATCTCACGACCAGCTACAAGAGCTGAACAGCTATGGTAGAAAGCTGAGTCCCAAGATAGTTGAAAATGTGTTGGGGAGTTTGAAAAGTTTTAGAGTAGCTCAGGTGTTCTTCAAGTGGGCTTCGAATCAGGTTGGGTGTAAGCACAATTGCTATGCTTACACAGCCTTGGCTACGCACTTATCACGTGCTCGACAAAATGACCAGCTGAAGAAGTTGGGGTTGGAGATGGTGAATTCTGGTTGTAAACTGACTCCAGGGTCGTTGGGATTTTTTATTAGGTGTTTTGGGAGTTTAGGAATGGTGGAGGAAGCAGATGAGTGGTTTGCAATGGTTAGAGAAACGGGGTTATGTGTGCCTAATAGTTATAGTTATAATTGTTTGCTGGAGGCTATGTCTAGGGATCCTAAATTTATTGAATTGTTGGAATTGAGATTCAAAGAAATGTGTGATATTGGCTGTGTGCCGAATGCTTACACATTGACTCCATTGTTGCAAGCTTATTGTGGTGCTGGGAAGTTTGAGAAAGCTATGAATGTTTTTTCAGGGATGGAGGATAGAGGCATGGTTGATGCACATGTGTATTCGATCTTGTTATTGAGTTTCCTCAAATGTGGTATGGCAGATAAGGTGGTGGAGTTGCTTGAAAGGATGGAAGAAAGTGATATTCAAATGAATGAGAAGACCTTTTGTGTATTGATTCACGGTTTGGTGAAAGAGTGTCGGGTAGATGAGGCGCTCCTGTTATTTCGTAAGATGTTGAGGTGTGGAAATTCGCCAGACCTGCCTTTGTATGATGTGCTGATTGAAGGGCTTTGCAAAATAAAACGTGTGGACATAGCACTCTGCTTGTATATGAAAATGAAGCAATCAGGAATCAGTCCTGATGTTAAGATTCATACAAACCTCGCATCATCCATTTCTGATGGTGAACAGTTGTCCAGTTTAGTAGATGATATAGAGGAAAGTAATGATGCCAATGATATGATCACAATCTTTAATGCTATTTTGAACTCATTTGTTGATAAGGGTTCAATAATGAAGGCGTACAATCTGCTTCTGACAATGATGGGAGATCAACCTAAAGGTGTTGCTTTGGATGAGGAAGTTGAGCTGTTGAGTGGCAAACATACTGTACGTCCTAATCTTGCTTCTTTTAACATAGTTATCCATGGTCTGTGCAAGACTCGTGAGGTTGATATGGCCCTGTTTTTGTTTGAAAGCATGGATAAATATGGATGTCAAAAAGATACGTTTCTCTATAACAATTTAATTGAAGGGTTGTGCAGTTCGGATAGACTAGATGAAAGTTGTAACCTTCTCAAAAAGATGAAGGAAGATGGATTTGTACCAACAGATTTTACTTATAACTCCCTCTATGGATGTCTTTGCCAAAGAGGAGATGCTACCGGAGCACTTGATATGATTAAGGTGATGCGTCTTTATGGCCATGTACCATGGACAAAGCACACTATGCTACTTGTGAAGGAGCTTTGCAAATATCGAAAAGTAGCGGAAGCATGTAGCTTTCTTGAGAGCATTTTTCAAGAAGGGTTTCCTCCTGATGTGATTGTGTATTCTGTTGCTATTGATGGGTTTGTGAAGATTCAGGACATGGACAAAGCTTTAGAGTTATTTCACTCGATTTGTGCTCGTGGGCTTTCCCCTGATATTGTCTTCTACAATGTTCTGATCAACGGCTTATGCAAAGCGAAAAGAATATCGGAAGCAGAGAATATTCTAAATGAGATTTCTCAAAAGGGGCTTACGCCGTCCACTGTCACCTACAATTCTCTGATAGACGGTTGGTGTAAAAATGATGAAATTGATGAGGCTGTTCTCTGCATTTCCAGAATGGTCGAGAAAGAAAGGGAGCCTAATGTAGTAACTTACACAACTGTGGTAGATGGTCTATGTAACGCTGGCAGGCCTGTGGACGCTCTTCAGCTCTGGGATGATATGGAGCGAAAAGGGTGTTTGCCGAATAGAGTTTCATATATGGCTCTCATTAATGGTCTTTGCAAGTGTGGTAGACCGAATGAAGCTTATGGGTTTTTCCAGGAAATGGAGAAGAAAAATATGCATCCAGATTGCTTTGTCTATGTGGCACTAATCAGTGCTTTCATATCTGACTTGGACTTAATGACGGCCTTGGAGATACTGAAAAAGTTAATTGAGGCCAGAAAATTTCCTGATCAATATGACAGAAACTATTTGCCATTAAGGGACTCAATAGCTGCATTACATAAAGATTCTAGTACATGCCTAAGTATTGAGAAACTCGTAGCTGACGGTTGCATGCCAGCAATTCTCTCCACTGCTGACGACCCATAGTCAAACCACTTTTGTTGTTGATTTGGTAATTGTTTTCGACTTGAAAAGTCAAACCACTTCCCTAATGACTTGTTTGTATCATACCTAAACTGGTAAGTTGAAGCTCACTTTTGTTTAACTGATAGCACCAGTTTGGCTACCATCATCTCAGTTTCGGGATTCATCTACGTCGGTTGAATGGCTGATTTTGAACCTTGCTGCCCCTTTTAGGTTGGAAAAGACTTTGCTGCATGCTTTACTTCCTTAGAGGACCTTTTGCTCTAACTTGAAGCTGTAGCAACTAGTTTCTCCGGCAGGTATGTTGTTCTGTTCTCACTATTAACTTGAATATTAAAGCAGTCAGCAGCCAAGTCATAATTAGTTCCATTCTAGCTGATTTGGAGTCATTGTTTTGTACATGGCATGTCAATGGTATGCCTTGGAATATAATATAACAATTAGCTAGGGATGGTCAGCGGTGATTCTCCTTTGCCCAAATGGCACGGGTTTAAAAGTCAAATTTTCGCATTTCATGATTTTCCATCTCCCCTTCAATGCGTGCATTACTGCAGATGTCAGGTTTTTCTCTCTGAGGGTTCCGGCACTAGAGAAAATAATGGCCACCTATCATGATAAGGTTTCAGGAAACCTGAAAAGGTAAGCATGGCGCAATCTTTTGGTTGCAACTTCACTTCTTTAGAACCATGATTTCCTATTGCCTTAAAGGAAGGAGGATAATATATCAAGAAGCTGTGACACATGTATCCAAGTTGTTGATTATGAACATGGAAGCAGATAACAGGGGTAGCTTCACTGATACTACTTTTTTGCCTTAGCTACCAGAAATATCTTTGAGATTACCTTGCACACCCACCGGCATCACTCATCTCATCAGTGAGGATTTGACAGGCATTATATGTTGTCATATACATATACATTCACTGTTTTTATTCTTGTATTACTTGTTGCATGAAGTTACTTCATGCAGGGAATGGAAAAACAAAACCAACACTCGCAGTAGCGGAATGTTTGGTATCAATGAAGCCTGTTAATTGGAAATAAAGATGCATGCAATGATTGAGTTTGTGGTGGAGTTACTACGGACATACTCAAATGTATCTCTTCCCCCAGTCATGGACCCCAAACACAAACCCTGTTTACATGCACGCCAGGTTCAGAAGCCAATTAGAGGAGGCCAATAGCAGCAAATGTTCTTCAGAGCGCCCATGCTTGAGAAACAAAGAGTCTCTTTTGCTTAGGTTTGAAGTTTTAAACAGTCAGATGGTGCCATCAATGCAGCTTCAGATCTGAATTTGGAAGCTCACACACTCTGCCCAGCCCAAACTGACAATGTAATCCGCACTATCTCAACCAAGTATGTGATAAGAGGCAGCTACAAAAGCAGAGAGGATGCCCGGAAATCCAAAAATAATGTCTGAGATACTTTTGGTACATAATACAAACTTCAAAAAATATGATGCAAACTAAATAAACAAGCCTTTCAGCTCTTCTAATTTACTTCAGTATCATAAAATAACACAATACAAACACTGAAGTTGTTTGCACATAAGATTGACCATCCACATCCAAAATGTTCCAACATATGATCTACTCATGTTCAAACCAAGATCTGACCTCTGGGGCTCAGTTATTGGCACTCAAACTATCGTAACCTCCACTGGTTGGTGCAGTGGGGTTGCTAGGCTGATACATTGCTCCACTGCTTGAGGCAGCTGGATTGCTAGGCTGATACATTGCTGGAGGAGCAAAAGAAGGGGGAGCACCAGAATTAGGCGGCTCAGAGCTTCCAGGTACTAAAGTTGGTAAGTTGGCCAATTGAGGCTGTGGCAAACCGTTCATTTGAGGAGGCAAGGGAGGAGGACCCGGTAGCGCACCCATTTGTGGCATGTTTGGAGGAGCACCAGGATAACCTGTGAAGCATAAAAATAATGTTCACATCCTTATCGAGACAACAGGGAGCACTAACAAACATAGGTGACCTGCAAGTTGCTCACCATAGACACATTTTCATCACTACCCACACTCATAACTAGTTTGGAATCTCTAAAAGGGCATACATAGATAGATACAGAAAAGCATATTCCTAATTTACATATCATTTTTGTCACTACCAGTATTTTATCATTCACATTTCACAAATATTCTCACTAACAAACGCAAAAAATCAATGCTTGACATTGACTATAATGTACCGAAGGAAAAAGAAGAAATAAAAGGGTTGGCTTATAGCACACACCCAAAATATTAAAAAAATAACAGTCAGTCAAACTCACTTTGGGCACCGGGAATTGGCACTGGTAGTATAGGAGGTCTCATGGGCATAGGCATCATTTGGTTGGGTGGCAAAGGCAGCCCAGGTCTTGGAAAAGGCATAAGAGGAGGCCGTCCCGGCATACCAGCTAAGTGTTGATTGTAAGCGGCTCCAATTGGCTGGTATGGCCCAGCTTGTACAAGATGTTGCTTGATCTTCTGGTCAAGCATAGTTTGACTTAACTCCTGCTCGAATTGCTGATAATATGTTCGCACATTAGCCTGCAAAAAAAAAATGTTAGAATACAAGTCACTTATAAAGAAACTCACAACTTTTACCCAATACCTTGTGTTTGTAACCTGCATTGTGCTGCTTTCTCACAGAAGGCTGTGATGGAAAAATAGAAAATGAAACAACATGAGAAAAGACTTGAAGTCAGCAACGGTGGAGCCTAATTTATACATTCAGTAGGACAGTAGGACCACAATCAAAGCATCCAATTTAGTACGCGGAACTACCGATATACTCAAATAAAAGTCTAAAATATGAAGTTATTTCTGAATAATTATCATAGACTTACGTGGATAAATCGTGCTTAATGTAGAGACATTGAAAATCAGAGATCAACAAAGTACAAATAAAAAAAAATCAGAAGTCTTGCAGCTGACAATGAAATCTGTATCTCATCAACACCCAGGTGAGGACAGCATCAGGTGAGGATAGCATCAGTTGGTGGCACGATAAAGCTAATTAGATCGTATCAATTTGCTTCAGTCGATTTACGAGTCTTGAATATCACATCCACAACATGAACACAGTCAGCTTGAAAAATTGAAAACCACAAGCTCCCGCGTGATTGAAAACATAGGAAAATGGAACAACTTACGGAATCGTGGGTCAAGTAAGTGTCGCAGTAGTCACAGTAATACCTGCACCAAACGCAAACCCCGTTACAACCGGATCGAAACATGCAAGTCTATGAATATCTCCGCTGAAGACAATAATAGGGAGAATCTGAGAGCGTACCTGGGCATATTCACGCCTCTCCGATTCGAGAAATTGAGACGACTTGCAGAAATCGGACGCCAAAACCTAACGAGGCTCCTCGCGTCAAGCTCATTTTCAAGGTGAGACGGTTCTTTCGGTTCACACTTCTGATTGGTTCGGTCTGGTTCAAAATTATAAACCGAATTAGTTTCTAATCGACTCTCAACTAAATTAAGTGGTTTGATTGGTTTCGATTTGCCTTATCGTATTTGCTAATTTTTCAGTCGTACAAATTAGATATAAGAATTAAGATTTATACACCGTTCTAATTGTGCTAAACAAGTAAGAAGAAGTGTTGTTCTTGCAAAAGTATGGTGATAACACTGTTGTTGTTAGTGTTATGTAAATAAAGTTCTAATCACATTAACAAATAATAAGTCAAGATCAAATCTATAAGGATGGATTGTTACCGGCCAAGTTAGAAACTATAAAAATAAAAAGATAGCTAATGGGTTTTTTTTATTTGAAGAGATTTTTCTAAGAAAAAGAACGACATTTAGAAATCAGATGATAGGAGATGACATCAGAAAGAAACGAGAAGAATATAAATATAACAAGGCATTATTTAGGTTTTTAACTTGTGAATGAGTTGATCATTGATTCTAAGGATAAACTCGTGTGATCAACCAAATTCAGCAAAATATACAACCTTAAGTGCATACCATGATAAGGCGTAAATCATTACTTCTAACTATAAATCATCTTATCATTTAGCGAATGATAGAATTTTAAATGCCAACATGCGAGATGAAGCAAAGATGATGACAATACATATTAAGATCAATGATAAGGAGTTCAGTCTAGCTAATTCGCCCCTTTCATAACTAGAGTTATTTACCTCATAAACATGCATGTCATTAATTTAATTGCTACTTGTTTATTTGGTATCTGCTAAATCATTCACAATTAAATCCGCAGTAGAATGATTGCAACAAAATATAGGTTGTCAAGCTATATGATGTAAAACAAATATTCATTGAAACTAAGCTCAATAAATACGCATGCAAAACAAGAATTTCATTGAAGAACAATAATCTCACAACATTGATTTTACTAGTTAACCACCCCAAACCATAAAAAATAATTTAGTCACAAATGTCCATGCAAGCGAAAAAAGAAATATAAGTAGGTACTGCCCTTTCAAATCTAACTTGTATCTGATTTTAATTTGCTAAAAGGGCGGTTATTAATTTTCAAACCAATCATAATATTACAAGTGTATTAATAAATTAATTTATAAAATTAATTAAATGGAAACCATCAAATTTTGGTAAAAATTACTCTTATTTATGCTAAAATCACCTCAGTATTTGTTCGTTGTATACTGATTTTGCATTACTGAGTCATCATCTCATAAAAAAAATCATGTAACTGATAGGAATCGAACTCATATTCTACAAACAGAGCCCAAATGACTAAATGAGATCATCAAATGTTCCATGGAAGAAATTCAAAGTGCACTTAAGTTTTTGAGGCTAATCCAACATTTAGTAAAGTTCCCCAATGTTGTGCCAATATCAGTCATATAGACATGGATGTGTTTAGGCTGTGAAAATTGGGCCTTATAATTATGAAGCTTGTAATTTGACATCTTTTATTAGTTACGTTATTTCATAATATTTTATTCTTTTTATTTATTACTAATTAATAACTTACAACTAAAAAAATAGTTAATTAATAAATAAAAACTCCAAGTATGGGTGATTAATTGTTTTTGAATTCAGAATGTGATCGTCCACCCCTTATCATATCTGATTTCCAATAATCCCGAAACACATTTCTCATCATCGTTTATTCAAAGCAGCCTCAAACACTACTCTTGCAGTTGCAATTTGCAATGGTTTGAAGTCTTCTTCCATCCGACAGCACTCACAGGCGAGCGTTGACTCATTTTCACGGCTGTCCGACTCATGTCATTTTAAATTATTAATCCGTCCTTATTTACTTTCAATTTAAATTACAGACTTGTGACGGAGTACGTGTGTATTTTTTTTATATTTATCCGAACTCCTCTCAATATAGTGACGTATCTAAAGCAATAGAATTAATAAATTAAGTACTATTACAATTATTAAAATCATAATTTAACTATCACTGAATAAAGTGGAAAATTACTTGGAGACAAATGAATTTGACTTTAATCAATCTTCAAAATGACATCCTAATTCCATTCTGAAATAAATGAAAGCACAGGGGAAATCTCTTTCACTGGTCAGTGGCGGTTTTCACTGGTTGACAGAGGGGCCAATAGTCCTACCAATCCGTCCAAACCGTTTCTATTTTAGTCTATAAATAATATATTTTTACAACCCTAATTAAGTTTAAAAATATTATATTTTCTATTTTTGTATTCCAAATAGTTTTTACCCCGAAATTAACTTTAAAATATTATTTTTTTATTTGTATACCTTATTCAATTTAAAAAAAATTCATGTATTCCAAATTAAAATTTCTAATTCCGCAACTCACTTGTTATACTAACAATTACTTTGCATGTAGATTTTATAAAAAATGAAAAAAATAATCAGAAAAGAAAAAAAAATGTTGATTAAAAAAATCCAAAATTTGAACTGCTTATTTCATCAAAATTAAAATATAAAATTGTCAACAAAATTACACAACTATATAATTTTAAAATATAATTATAATTGATTGTTTGAGATTTGAAACCCAAGAAAAACTAAATCCTACTTGAAATATCAAAATTTTTTTCGGAGGAAAACAATCTGTAAAAATAAATAATCACATTTTATTACCGTTACTTCAAAATAATTTGTGTTTAGCCAGATGATATTCTCACACACAGTACTTCCCACCTAGCCCCGCAGGTGATCCACATATGTTACGACACGTGTCCCCATGTGATAAACTCTTCGCGTCCTTGATTATTCAACTATGTAGCCGTTGGTTAGACTCTTCAGAAACCCAAACTCTGAAAAATCATCGATTCCAATCTCATCTCATCATCTCAATCTGACTGAATCTATCGAATCCATGATGGAGGGATCGATTTTTCAAAAGAGCTTGGTGAAGGGTAAGTTAATGAAGAAGCTGAAGTCGATTAAGCAAGTTGGGTACTTGAAACCCGACCGCATTCTGCAGGTGAGCGCCGCTGATGGGTTCGTCGAATCGTTTCAGAAGATATCGAATTTCGTCACGCAGTCTCCGCAGAAGATTGTTAAGAAAATAGAGCAGGGTAGTTTGAGTTTGAAGTCGGAGAAACAGAGCACTAGTGGACTTCAGGAAGCCGAAGTGATCGACGTGGCTGAGCTCATGAGAGATCTCGAAGACGAAGAAAATGGCGATGGTGTGGAGTTTGAGGACAAGGAAAATGTCAAACCTTCGGTGAGAACCGATGATAAAGATTTCATCTTGGTTGATCGGCGGAAAGAAGTAGATGAAAAACCTCCGCTGTCGGAAATCGACATCTCATCTTTTCGGCGGCCGGACATGAACTCGGGGAGCTTATTCGATCCGAAGCTGCTAGCCGCGTTTGAGGAAGCTGCTAGAGTGCAGATATTTATCAGCATCAAAGCTGAGGAGAAGCTCATAAGCGAAGCTCAGTCATTCAATCCAGATTCTGAGCCGCCGTTGAAGCTTCGGAAAACGGATCAGGGTTCAGCACAAGCACCGATGGAGAAGGAGGACCGCGACGACGACGTCGTTTCAGAGGATCCACTTGAGGAATTCGAGCTCAAATGCCCGCCGGGCGGGTCAGACTCGATCATCCTCTACACGACCTCGCTGCGCGGCATCCGCAAAACATTCGAGGACTGCCAGAGCATCCGCTTTCTCCTGGAAACCTTCAAGGTTCAGTTCTTCGAACGCGACGTGTCGATGCACTCGGAGTACAGGGCGGAGATGTGGCAAGTGACGGAGCAGGGGAAGGCGCTGCCGCCGAGGCTGTTCGTAAAGGGGAGGTACATCGGGGGAGCGGAGGAGGTGCTGAGGCTGCACGAGCAGGGGAAGTTCAGGCGGTTGCTGGAGGGGGTCCGGTTGGATGAGAGGAACGGGATGTGCGAGGGGTGCGGCGGGATGAGGTTCGTGGTGTGCTTCAAGTGCAGCGGGAGTCACAGAGTTGATGATGATGATGGTGGTGGTTGGGACAAGTGCGTTAGTTGTAATGAGAATGGGTTGATCGTTTGCCCCTATTGTTGTTGAAATGTTATTAACGCACGAGGAATTCTATTTGTTTAATGATACTCTGCTTGTTTGTTGTTGAGACTTTTTCAAGCAAGCTTGAGTTTTTGTATCAATCCAATTTTCATTGTATATGAAATGTGACAACATAATGTAATAAAATTGTGATAATTCTATTTTCCATTAATTACTATACGCGGGGGAAAATCAATCTTTTTCATTATATTCTAACTTTTAATTTATTTTTAATTATAAGATTCATAGAAATTTACAGTTTGTAATTGCGATTCATCTTTAAAAAAATCACATTTTAGAACTGCAGTTTTACCTGAAATCACATTTTTTATTTGAATCAAGTTATCAGAATTCAGAATAACAAATGGAGACATCAAATTTGTGAATTCAAACAAAATAAAAAAAATCACAATTCACAAAAGTAATTCAAAATTATGGAGACATCCTCATGTAGTATAATGCACCTTTGACACAGTTTTACATCTTGTTGATTTTTTTCTCTCTTTTGATCCCAGATACTAATATCAAATACTAATTATGAATAAATTTCAAATGATTGTTTTTAAGGGAAAAATTCAAAAGAGACTCTGAAGTATTACCGTTTACCTAATTGCAGTCACAATTACCACGATTTCCAAAAGGGTGCGATATAAAAAATGGACTGATTTTCTAAAATAAAATTCATCATTACATTCCAAAACTAATATTATTATAAGACTTAGATTTGTATGTGAAATTATTTATGCGCAAAATGATATAATTTATTTTGATAACCAAATGACGTAGTTTTCGCATACAAATCTAAGTTTTATAATTATATTAGTTTAGAAATGTAATGGTAAGTTTTATTTTAGAAAAGCAATCCAATTTTTTTTCATCACACCCTTTTTGAAAATCGTAATAGTTCTGACCGCAATTGGATAAGCGTGATAATTCAGCCCCTTTTAGAATTGTATCCCTTATTATATAACAAATTAAAAGTCTGATTAGATGTGTGCGCATATTTTTTTATTTATTACGAGTAGGCATCCGTCGTCCCGACGGTTCGGTTCGAAAAAAATTAAAAATCGAATCAAATTATTAGTCATCATTTTTAAAATATGAAACTGTAAACCGAACATTTTTTAAAATTTGAAATCGAACTGAACCAAATCAAATCAAACCAAACCAATCCAAACCAAACCGGACCTAACCGCCTAGGGAGCGTCGTACAGACACCCGGGCCATCCTATTATTATGTTAATAGGGAAGGTACCCGTCGACCCGACGGATTCGGTTCGGTTCGTGAAAAATTAAAAGTCGAACCAAATTATTAGTCATCGGTTTTTTAAAATTTAAAACCGTAACAAAACCATTAACATTTCAAACCGGACCGAACCGACCCGTTTCAAACCGAATAATTTTTTAACATTTAAACCGAACCGATCAATTTTAAATCGAAACAAACCGACCGATTTGAAATTGAACCAAATCGGTTCGGTTCGGAAGAACGACAGACGTCAAAATATTATTATATTAGAATTTATAGATAGATATTAAACTGACTAAATAATATTCTTAGAAAAAAAAACCGCACAGCTTCTGGGGAATGAATAATGGAAACCCAACTTTAAAGTTTCAACTGGGAGAGCAGGTTAAAAGACATTGCCTTCTGGTATCCTTCATCTTCATCTCCTCCATGGCTCTCCAGCTGAAAATCCTTTACACCTTCTCAACAATGCTGATCTTCCAGCTTATTTCTACCCTCAACGCAGCGGCTGCGTCGGAGTACAGAGTTGGTGATGGACTGTGGTCCGTCCCGCCACACCCGAGCTTCTACTCTAACTGGTCTTCTTCGCACACCTTCATGGTTGGGGACACAATCAGTACGCACATCTCCGCAACCTCCTTACATTGATTTTGAGTGACTTCTGATATGACATTATGTTTTTGTTTTTTGTGTATCGGTTTGTGCAGTTTTCCAATTTGATTCGCAGTACTACGACCTGATCCAAGTGTCTGCCAGAGAACATGAAGACTGTACACCCGGCAACCCGTACCGGAGATTTGGTGTTAGCCCCGCCGTGGTCAAGTTTGTTGAGGAGGGGGTGTTTTACTTCACTAGTAGTGTTGGAAATTACTGCTTCCTGGGCCTGAGAGTTGCGGTCACTGTTCAACCACCAGAGGAGAAGGCTTCATCGGCTCTCGTGGACCCCCGAGAGCCTGCTCTGTCACCTGTGACCGGCGGTCAGAAAGCATTGGATAATACTGTGTCCTCAAGCAATGCCAATGGGCAGGGGACTGGCGGGTTGAGTGTGGCCCGTGTAATGTCAGGTGGTGGAAGACGCTTCAAGGTTCACGTCTGCCTCACTATTGCTCTACTGATCATCATGTGTAGGTTTACGCAAAGTGTAACCACTTGATGTAACTGCTAAACAAACCAGCATTTTTCCTTTGGCTTGAGGGCTCTTGCAGCTCCATATCTTAAAAATCCAGTTTCCAAAGTTTCATTAGAATACATAAAACAAGAACTGCTTGCTTAATGAAAAAGAAGAATTAACTCCAAGATCGTTCAGAGCCCACAGTAAACACAGCAGCACAAGTCATAGCCTTGTTTTAATTGGGAGTTTCCAGCAGGTTTTGTGGATCATTGTTGAGCTCATTACACCCTTTGTCCAACACAGCTCATGTCTTCATCATATGCTTCATGAGTTGTCCGTATCTCCTCCCCAATGTTTATATCATTTAAGGTTGTCTCCTCACATTCGTCCAAACTCCGTATCACTCAAATGCTCCGATGTTCTAGGTGGGAGTGTAGCTAGCAGCGCCTTAGCTTGGGCATGAGTAATTGAGTCTGGGAAATCAACTGAGAAGTGAATAAGCTTGCCATTCATAAAAGGCGTATGGTACATTAGCATGCCTTCATCATTTATGGTTTTGAAGTGATCAGCCAGGTTATAAGAAGAGTCGTCATAGGCCATAAATTAAATGTGAATATTGTTTTTGTCACTAATTTGGATTCTTGAGGTCCAGACTCCAGAGTATTTTGTCACTCATTTGGATTCTTGAGTGTGAATATTGTTTTTTTCAAGAAGCATAATGGAAGGACTGACTGAAGCGAAGCCAAGTCATTAGCCACCCTCTGAATTGAATATTTGGATCGTGTTGAATGTGTGCTTGTCAATCGATCAGGTAAGAAGTTTGAGGATCTGAGATTTATTCATTGTATGGATGAATAAAAGATAATCAAATCTGATCATTCATTACCAGCGCCAAGGAGACCACATGAAATTTTAAAGGTTCACAACTATGCACTGGTTAGGATTTGGATTGAATTGTTAATTGGAACATGGAGATGGAAGATTAGGCCATCGATCAATTTTTTCATGAGATTTCCAGCTGAGAATTTACTGCGAGCACTGATAAAAACTTGCTGTATGGGGGTTGAGTCTTTAATTTGAGAGGAATTAGCAAGGTTGAGTTTGGGAAGTTTGTTTAGAATTTGTGGCAAGGAGGGCTGGAAGCAGGAAGGTCCAGTTTAAGGGTTTGAAGAATACATCACGCCAACTCATGACAAGCAATGGGGGAAAAAAAAGCCCCGACTACATTTTTTGTGGAAGTTTTACCAGGCTGGCATTGGTCAAACCTCAAAACCAACATCAAAATGCTTGTTGAGTCCCTTTGCTTAATGGCTACAAGAGACAACTATAGGAAAAGCCATTTAAAAGCAGCACAAATTCTGGTGGAATGAATAAAAGGAAAGGCGATCGAACCCACGACTATTTAAACAGTTTATCAACCAACAATTAGAATACGATCTTGATAGCACAACATTTTGCTTTTCAAATGAGAAAACAGCAGCTTAATAAGTTGTCAACAATGGTGATCAATGCAGCCGCTGTGTCCAGAGTGCCAAATTGGTGACGGATTATGGTCCGTCTCACCACATCCTAGTTTCTACACCAACTGGTATTCTTCCCACACCTTCATGGTTGGGACACATTAGCATGCACATTTCATCAGTTGATTTTGAGTGCCTTCTGATATGATGATGATATCGTGTTTCTATCGGTTTGTGCAGTTTGCCCATTTGGTTCAGCAGTACTATGACTTGATCCAATTGTCTGCCAGAGAACATAAAGAATGTACATCCGACAACCCGTTTCGGAGATTAGGAGTTAGCCCCGCCACGGACAAGTTCAAGTTTACTTCATTAATATTAGTGTTGGAAATTTTACTGCTTCCTGGACATGAGAATCGCATGCACAGATCAACCAATGAAGTCTGTTGCCTCACCAGTTGCTCAACTTGGTGCAACATCTTCGAACAAACAATATTTTCCCGTGCCGTGAGGCTCCTTTCTAGTGCCATATCTTATAAATTGAGTTTCTTTTGTTTCATCAAAAATACATACGAAAAAGAAGAAGAGTTGCTTAATAGAAAAAAGAACCAACCCAGTTCATTCAGAGCCTATAATAGACACAACACAAATCATCAGCTTGTTTAGGTTGGAGATTTCGAACAGGATTTTCTAGAGATCATTGTTGAGCACATTGCACCCTTTGTCCACCACCACCCATGTCTTCATCTTCATCATATGCTTCATGAGCTGCCTGCTGCTTTCTCCGCATCTCCTCCTCAATGTTCACATCATGTAAAGCTGTCTCCTCACATTCATCCAACTCCATGTCAGTCAGCTGCACTGATGCTTTAGGTGGGAGTATAGCTTCCAGTGCCTTAGCTTGGTCATGAGTAATTGAGTCTGGAAAATCAACTGAGAAGTGGATGTACAACTTGCCCTTCATGAAAGGCCTCTGGTATATTGGCATTCCTTCATCATTTATGGCTTTGAATTGATCTGCCATCAAAAAGTTATCACACCAGATCAGCAAAATGAGATTAGGCCATCATACTGCAAAGTGTTATGCACATCATACTGCTAGTCATTAACAAAACAAGGCATCAATAATCAAATGGGTAGGATGAGGTAGAGAGAGAAGACTATAAAATAAAACATCTGCATAGGTAATATTGCTTAAAGATTCAAGGACACAATTATACATCATAACTTCTCATAATAGACTATGAACTTACCAGGCTTAACAACTTCCCCAGGCTCTGACTTGATAAGTAATTGTCTTCCATCTAAATGAGTCAGTATGAATTGGAAACCGCAAAGTGCCTCGGTTAATGAAAGCGAATGCTCAACAAATAGATCTTCACCCTTTCGCTTAAATTTCGGGTGTTCCTTTTGTTGCAAGACAAATACAATATCCCCAGTGACTGTGTCGGGCTGCAATAAAAGTATAAAGCTCGAGATTAGGCTCAAATATGCAACTTGTGTATACCAATAAATAAATAAAGACTGTGCTTACAGCTTCATCAGCTTCTCCAGGGAACGTTATCTTTTGTCCATTCTGCATGCCCTTCTCAACGTGCACTTCCAATACTTTCTTCTCTGGCACAACCTTTTCGCCCTTGCACTGTGGGCAGCGATCCTTGTCATTGATAGTCTCTCCAGTCCCCTTGCATTCATTGCAGGGATGTTGCATCTGCTGTATCATAGATGGTCCAAGATGCCTGATTGAGACTTTCATTCCCGAACCTTGACAGCCCCCACACGTCATAGAAGCTCCAGATTTGGATCCCTTGCTGCATCTCAGTCATTAAAATCCATAAGATAAGGCCAAACAAGAATATGAATTTCGTAAATGTAACAGAAACAGCAGAGAAAAACTGACCCTTTGCACTTGGAACATAAAACATTCCGAGACAGAGATAACTTCTTAGATGTTCCATTGTAAAGGTCTTCAAGAGTAACCTTGAGGGGATGGACAACATCCTCTCCTCTCCTCTGCCTACGCCCCCTGCTGCTACCACCACCTGCGCAAATTCAAATTACAATTTAAATATCACATTCTCTGCAATATTGAGATGTTAATAGGCTCACTAAATAACCGTTCTTACCGCCAAATGGGCTTCCACCAAAGAAGGATTGAAAGATGTCAAAGGGGTCATGCCCGCCACCACCCCCTCCACCCATTCCTTCCTTGAGAGCATCCTCCCCATACTGATCATATATCTCACGTTTTTCTGGGTCACTCAGAACGTCATATGCTTGTGCCAACTCCTTGAACTACATCACCATGAATACCACACAAAATTCAACACAAATCAAACATTAAAGGGCACAAACAGCCATTATAATCTTCCAATCCCCAATCAAACTGACTTTCAAAACCCTAGCAGTGCAGGATTCCTATATATACATATATATTAAAAAAAAAAACCTGAAACCACAACAATTAGCTATTAGCTACATGAACCATGGAGGGCCTACAACAATCCCTTGGGCAAGGGCAATCGATCTCTCCAAAGGATGCATGTGTCCATTAACACATAAATCCAAACCGTCCGTCAAGACATGGATTGCACAATTTATACCAGCATAAAGGTAGGGCAGCTAACTTCCTAATCTAAGATTACCGCAAAAGAGTCAAACCACTTCATCACCCAATCCATCAATACACATGTAATTTCGAGCTGCATAATAATTCAAATCCTACAAAACCAGATCTATCGAAATAAAAGAAGTGAAACTAGATGAGGAGGCAACCTTCTCAGGATCACCGCCCTTGTCAGGATGATTCTTAATGGCAGCCTTCCTGTACGCCTTCTTCAAATCATCCTGCGACGCCGATTTCGATACACCGAGTATCTCGTAATATTTGGTGTTATCACTCTTCTTCGGAGCTCGCCCGAACATGTTTCCCGATCCACGCAAATTCTAAAATCTGCAAAAATCAATAGATGAAACCACCAACAGATCCAAATTGCACATATGGCACGGGCGCAGATCGAGACACTCACCGATCGTAATGGGCGACGTGTGCGAGAAGAAAGTATGTCGTCGACGCGTTCAGAGGTTGAGGAGAAAGTGTTATGGGTTGTTGAATTTTTATAGAGAGAAAAAGGAAGGATCTAGAAGCGGGTGGGGATGTTTGCGTCATTGCGTGTGTGGACGTGGAGTGCCGCTGACCGGCACAGACTCGGATTTTCACTACTGCCACTCTTTTTGCTCCTGCCAAATACGACTCAACTCACATATTAGTATCTGCACTTTATTTTATAAAATGTAATAATAGAGCTAGTGTTTTTTTTGTGTAAAAAAACTAGGAGTATATTTATTTATTCCATGAGTTTTAATAAAGGGTTTTTATTAATTTGTGTTTAAATTTTTTTTATTTCTGAATCGGTAGGATTTAATGTTAGGATATATTCATTATTTCAGCGTTCAATTAAATGAGTACATAAATTTAAAAAAAAATTAATTTATTTTTTTACAATATAAAATCATTATGAAAATAAATCCAAAATAGTAGAGAGATAATCCCTCGTATAAAAGGAGATGCAAGACAAGAGGAAATGACTGAGGGAATCATTCTTCCTTACAGCCCTGGTCCGGAGAATTTTAGGGCCCCGGGCGAGGTAGATACAATGGATCCTCAACAATATAAAAATGAAAAAAATTATATATATTCATAATATATATGAACTCTTAAAAATTATTATTTTGTATGAATTTCAAGGTTTTAAAGTTTCGAGGTTTTTAACTAGTTTGGTTTTGGAAAAATTTAAGAGAAGAGAAACTTTTGAGAAAAATGAGAAGAAATCCTTATTTGGCTTAGAAAAAATAAGAGTGAAACTTAGATTGAAAAGTTTAACAAGACAAAAAGTGTTTGAACATTTTTTTCATGAATTTCCCCTCTAACAAAACAAAAGAAAATGAGATGAATTCCTATGTGGAATTCACTTTATTTATCATTTCTTTTTCCTTCTTATTTTCATAAACTAAACACATTAATAGTATTTAAAATTTTGAGTATTTCTGATATTTTAGCATGTCAATTTTTAATACTTTAAAATTTTACGATTTATAACTTTTAGGGTTTTAAGTTTCAGAATTTTTGAATTTTTTTAATTATATCAAAATACAAATATATGTAACTTTGAATCTAAAGTATTAAAACACTAAAATTTATAAAATTGTGAAACCCTAAATCGCTAAAAGTCATCTAAAATAACATAATTGTGAAACCCTAAATCTCTAAAAATCATCTGAAATAACATAATTTTATGTGTGACTACCTAATTTGTGTATCCACAAATTCCATAAAATTTTAAACCGTATAAAGTATAATAAATTTCATAATAAGAATTTACATGAGCATATACTTTACTAGTGAAAATAAATGATTTATTCATATTAAAAATATTTTTCTTATCATGAGAATATAATTAAATAAGTTATGTTTACTAAAATGCACATAACCAATAAATTTTTTTGCTAGATTATGGCTAGATCTAGGCCGGCCTGTTTCCTTACATCCGTCCTCCTATTGTAGGAGAAATTCAAAATAAGATCCATGAATTCTTCCGTGACGCGTGATTTCACGTATGTGGAAAGCAATATTTTCTTCAATAGGATACCAGAGGTGTGAAATACACACCCATTAGGCCAAATATGCCCAAAACATCACCATATATTCAATGGGTGGGCCATTTTTTATTACGTATCAATACTCATTCTTGATAAAAAAAATTGAACTCCAAACATCCGTCAAAATAAATCAAGTTTATCACTTGATAGTCCCTTCGTAAAAAGATTTGCAACTTGTTCCTTAGTTGTACAGAACCCTGACTCAATCTCGCAATTTTTGACTAAATCTCGTATATAGTGATACATGATTTTAATATACTTACTCCTGCCATGAAATATCAGACTCTTAGCTATTACTATAACTGAATATCATCCAATATAATTATTATGAGTTATTCTTGCTTGTGTTTCGGGTTTTCCAATATTTGTCAAAGCCAAATTAATTGACAAACTGTGGTAATTACATCAATGTACTTCGTGTCAGCCGTTGAAAGAGCAACAATCTATTGCTTATTCGAAGATCGTGAAATCACTCAATCCAATATAGAAAGCATAGCTTGGTGTGTAGTCTTTCAAATTTCCACATCACCAGTTGATGGAACAGTCGCTGAGGTGTCATATGTAAATAAATTTATTAAACCTGACCTCACTAGCAAAACAGTAAGTGCATGGTCAATCCACAAGGAATGAGTTGTGAACTCTAATAACCAGACAAATAAAGTGAAAAGTACAGATTCTAAAAAAATTCAGATTTTTGACATTAAAAGGACAATGAAGTAGGAATTCAGATAGAAACACATGTAGTTTCGATGGCTTGAATTTGTGAGATTACTGATCATTGATACAAAAAATTAGATCTTGTTCATATACTGAATTCACCAAAATATAATGACATATTTCAGAGTGTGAACAATTGCTCCTATCTACATTCGTCATACTCATAAGTCATTGTATGAATTCTCTATATCTAACATGTTATAATACGTTGTCAGCCTAGCAACAAGACATATACAATTGTGCTACGGCGATAGAGAATTCAAATTAAGTAATGATGTTTTGGTTTTGCGCCTTAACTGAAGCCCATTGAATACTCATTTGGTTCTCTTCTGGACCCACGAATTTTTTGTTTAGTCCATTCTAAGGTCATTAAATGTCCCAATCTTTCACACATGTCTATTGTCATTGCCTAAACACAAGCTTTTTCACATGTTTCGCCTCTCGTCCCTCTCGATACCTCCTCGCACAAATGACTCATCCTCCTTCCTCATAATATCTACTCAAAAGTTACTTCTTGTTAATCCTCATTACTTTCATAAATGATTAGGATTCAGCACCCTTCCACAATTAACCACACATACGGAGCCCACAAAACCTTCAATGCGTGTGTTACAATAAAACTCTCTTTAACTTACTTTTGTTGTTGTGATGGTCAGGGACCACACACCCTTTCCACCTTGATAGTGACATTCATACTCACTGCGGGCCAGCTCACGCGCACCTCCAGCATATCTAAACGTAAATGCAGTACCAACATGCTTGAACCCAGGACCTTGAGGTTGTTAGACAACACCCAAAACCATTAGACTAACATTGACCAGTGACAGGTTTCACGAGCATCTGTCATGACTTGAGGAGAACGGGGTAATTCTTAACTGGGTTAGATGCTTATCAAATCTGAAGTTCAAGGTCCATTTATAAACAAATAATAGTGTATAAGTTCAAAAATGATAGTTCATGAACAACTTTTGCAATAGAAATTGTTCATGAACACTTTTACTTCTAATGATTATTCGTGAGAAAGTTTTAAATTTATTCCTAATATATCATTTTTTTTTACTTTTACACTTTACCTAATAATTATCACATGTGTGCTCCACATCCCGCAAATTCTTGTGTACTTCGGGAGTACCTATTCCATCGCGCGACGTCGTTTTGATTAAAATCAAAACGACATCGTTTCATACAATCCTTGCGTGCCTTCATTTCATATTTCACCAAAATGACGTTGTTTTTTGTGTTTAACAATAAAACGTGTTAAACCCCATTCTTCATCAGAAATGTCTGGATATTCACCAGAATTGCTTATATATTCATCAAAATTGCTCATATATTTATGAGATTATTTTATGGTCTAAATTTATTTTTTTTACTTCCATATTCATAAGATATGTCTCGATATTCACCAGAATTGATTATATATTCATCAGAATTGCTTCTATATTTATAGATTATTTTATGGTCTTTATTCATTTTTTTTGCTTTCATATTCATCAGAAATGTCTCGATATTCACCAGAAAAGCTTACATATTCACCAGAATTGCTTTTATATTTATCAGATTATTTTATGGTCTTTATATATTATTTTTGCTTCCATATTCATCAGAAATGCTTCGATATTCACCAGAATTGCTTATATATTTACCAGAATTGCTCCTTTATTTATCAGATCATTTTATATTATTTATTCATTATTTTTGCTTCCATATTCATCAGAAATGCTTATATATTCACCAGAATTGCTCCTATATTTATCAGATTATTTTATGGTATTTATATATTATTTTTGCTTCCATATTCATCAG
>NQLW01000039.1:5990683-6011467 GCA_002312845.1 Kalanchoe fedtschenkoi | reverse complement strand
AAATAATTTGATAAATATAGGAGCAATTATGATGAATATATATGCAATTTTGGTGAATATATAAATAATTCTGGTGAATATAGAAGCAAAAAAAATGAATATAGACCATAAAATAATTTTATAAATATAGGAGCAATTCTGATGAATATATAAGCAAATCTGGTGAATATCGATATATTTCTGATGAATATGGAAGCAAAACTAATGATTTTAGACCATAAAATAATCTCATAAATATAGGAGCAATTCTGATGAATATATTAGCAATTCTAGTGAATATCGAGGCATTTCTGATGAATATGGAAGTAAAAAAAATGAATATAGACCATAAAATAATTATAAAAATATAGAAATAATTCTGATGAATGTATAAATAATTCTGGTGAATATCAAGACATTTCTGATGAATATGGAAGCAAATTTAGACCATAAAATAATCTGATAAATATAGGAGCAATTCTGATGAATATCAAAGCAATTCTAGTGAATATATTGTCAGTTCTGGTGAATATCCAATAAATTCTGATGAATTGAATGCAAAGTATTGAAACGATGCAGTTTTGTATGAATAAAAATAACATTATTTAATTCAACTCAAACACAAAATGATGTCATTTTTAAATAAATCAAAACGACGTCGTACGAGAGAGTACATACTCTCCTACCATTGAAGAGTTACTCCCACATGCTCATACTCTTGTGTCATGTTTTGTGACTTCGTTCTCGTGGGCCTATTTCATACTGCAGCCAGCCTTCTTATTACGAGGCCCAAAAGTCTGGTTCTGATCAATTTTGTCCGCACTGCCACTCATTATCGCTTATCAGTCAGAATCAACTTTGCAAAACGACGTCGTCACACCTCCCAACCAGACCTTGTCCTCCTCATTTATCACATCACACATTAATTACAATCATCAAATCAAATAAATAATAAATAAATACTAATATTAAATTGTAACATCGCTCTCCGTTCATCGTCACCACCACTCTCTTCTCCATTCTATCTACAAAACCCTAAAAAAGTCATCATCTGCAACTTCCCACCACCATCTCCATCTTCTTCCCGACCACCTTAACTTCCGCTGTCGACGCTGACGAGGCCCAACTCGGTCGCAGCAGGTATGTTTTCGACGCCGTTCGTCCTCCTTTTCACCTTACTCCTCTCCATCCCGCTGCTCTTCCTATACGGCCCCCATATCCTCTCACTCAAGCCCTCCTCTGACATCACACAAAGAGACGAGCTCGCCGACATCAAACTATTCCGCCGCGCGGCGCTGTCGTCCTTCCACCGCTCCGCCGGTGCATCCACATCCCTCCACCTCGGCGCCGCGAACCCCAAGCTCAAGATCGCTTTCATGTTTTTAATCAACTCCGATCTCGCCTTCGCGCCGCTCTGGGAGAAGTTTTTCGAAACGCATGATGGGTTGTTCAACATCTACATTCACTGTGATCCGGCGGTGGAGGTTAGGAAGCCTGGAGGTGTGTTTCAGAACCGATTTATAGATTCGAAGCCGACTCGGCGCGGCTCGCCCACGCTGATCTCGGCTGCCAGGCGGCTGCTCGCCACCGCAATTTTGGATGACTCCACTAACTTCTACTTCGCCTTGCTGTCGCAGTCATGCGTACCTCTCCACTCCTTCAACTACGTTTACTCCACGCTCTTTAGCAGCCCTTCCTTCTTCTCGTTCCCGTTTAAGAAGCCGATGCGGTCCAGCTACATCGAGATTTTGTCAGACGAGCCGACTTTGCCGGATCGGTATGTGGCGAGAGGGGACCATGTGATGCTTCCCGAAGTTCGATACGATCAGTTTAAGATCGGATCGCAGTTTTTTGTGCTGAACAGGAAGCACGCGCTGAGTGTGATTAAGGATCGGAAGCTTTGGAGGAAGTTCAAGCTGCCGTGTCTGAATGTGGATTCTTGTTATCCGGAGGAGCATTATTTTCCTACGCTGCTAGCCATGGAGGATAAGGAAGGTTGCAGTGGCTATACTTTGACTAGGGTAAATTGGACCGCAAGCACCGGTGGCCATCCTCATACTTACTATCCTGATGAAGTGTCCGCCGATCTGATTCATAAATTGAGGGCTTCTAATTTCAGCTCTGAGTATTTATTTGCGAGGAAGTTCGCCCCGGAGAGTTTGATGCCATTGATGGAGATTGTTGATTCCATCATTCTCAAAGATTGAAGGTATGAGTTAACTGATTTTGTTGATGAATTTTTTTAATTTTTACTTGCAAGTTTTTGGGAGAATCCGACCCCCAGATTGAGATCTGAGTAATCTTTGGTGGACTTAATGGTTTAATTTGATAGGGATTTTGCACCTTGGATGTGTTGGGGATTTGAGATTTGGTGTTAATGTTTGATAAAGCATTGCATTTAGATATTTGTTTGGTGTGATAGTTGGATGGATTCGGAAATGTGGTTTTCTGTCATGATGTGCTGTCCTTAACATTTTACCCAACATGTAAATAGCTTTTATTGCGAGGATTGTTTATTTCTAATGCTAGGAAGGCCATATGCAGTTTGTGGGGTGTCTGATTAATTGCGGCTTTTCATTTGCTTCATCAAATTTACGTATAGGGATCTGGGACTTTTGTTTGGTTGCTTATAGTTAGTGTTGGGTTATGATAATCTTTTGCTTTAATGTGAGGAAGTTGATTTAACCTGTGTACTATTTTGAAAGCCCCGCGCATTTAAGATTGCGTTTTGTTTGTGGCTGTTTAAACATAATATTTTTAGTAAGCTTCTGGTCATAATTTGGGTTTTTACTTCAGCAGTGCTGCTTGCCTTTTGTATTTTATTTTGCCTTATTTATCGGAATTAAGAGGCGTTACTTTATGGGTGGGCAACCTTGATATTTATTTTTCCGGGGGTAGGATGATGCTTAACGCTCTGCAAACCCTTTTGTGATTCAACTACTATGGGCATTTTTGTGGACTATGTATAAGTAGTTTATAAATGACTCATATTTTTTTACCAAACACACAAATCAGCTTATAAGTGAAAAATAATAGTGAGTGAAAAACAAAAAGTGTTTCTCAGCAACTTTTTTAAACTCATTCCACTTTTAAGTGTGGTTCATTTTTGGCCAAAATGGCTATATCTAAGTTTGTTGATCAAGTTGTTGTGGCTGTATTTGACTATATGTATGACTTTCTGAATGGCCCCGTTATGAGATTAAGCAGGTGATGTATGATGATAGGGAGTCCCTTGTTAAGTATCATTTTTTGGCAGACAGATTGATAAAATAATTGAATTGAATTTTGAATGACTCAAGTTATGTTGATTTATATACTGATAGATATGGTTTGGTGGGATACATATATTAATTTTTCGTGTATCTGACAATCGAGGGATCCATGGCGTGCTTCATCTCGTTGTTGATCTTAATATATATGGGATGGGTAGTATAAGAGTGATATATTCACCTTGTACTGCCTTGGGGTTGTTGCTAGGCGCAGTAGAGATTGTTGTTTGGTTTTTATGAATTCATTTTCATGATGCTATTCAGAGTGTTGATCTAGTAATATTGGCAGTGACCTCATACATTACTGGTGGGGACAAATGGTAAACGACAGTGACACTAATTTATTAATACATTCCGTTCAAGAAAGTTTTTATGAGCTAGCTGTGATCACACAGTACATCTGATTCCATGTTTATCATTTCATATTTGGCTGGACTTGTATTGTTCAAATTTGATCGAATCAAATTCGGCTTGAAAGTGTGGTGGAAACTTTCGGTCCACAAACAACTGAAAATTATTGTGCTACTGTCGGTGCTTAACATCATGTATTCTTTTCTTGCCGATGGATGCATGGATCTAATGTGTGCTTGTTTGATTACTTTATTGCAGATTTGAATCTGCAGGGAATAGTTGTGGTGAGCTTTTTGTGCTTTTGTTTACAAAGTAGACAAAGTAGAATTGGAGTTAATGGGGAACCAAGGGACCCAAAACTCAATGCGAGTCTAGTGGGGATGAACATAAAGAAGTGTTTTATATTGGCAAGTGTATATAGAGAAAGAAATTAGACACTTTCTTGGTGTCCTGTTCCTTATGGTATCCTAAGTTTGAGTTTGAAGGCAGAATGTGGAGTCCAAAGAAGGGAAAAAAGAAATAAAAAATGTAAAAAAGGATAGCACAAGGGGAGAGGCCAAAGGACTTTTTGCCTTGTGCTTTGTACTTTTTTCTTCTTGTTACTGATTTTCAGATCTCCCATTTGCTTTTGTAATTGTAAATAACGCAGCACAGTCAGTGGAATGTAATTGTTTTTTAATGAAATTTTTTTACTGCCTATTATAGTGAACCTATTATAGTGAACGAGTAAAGGTACCCGTAGTTCTGATAAGACAAGTAGTTGCCCTATTTGGACATGCCATTGAAGATTTGAAGTAACATTTGTTTGCTTTACTTATAAACACAATCTAAAGTCTCTTAAATTAATGGGATTGAGTTTTATGCTGCGTTTTAAAATTAATAGACAATATTTTTTTAACACCAAAATATTTTAAATTAATGAACTTTATGCGGTATCTTAAAATTAAAAACATCTGTCATTATGTAGAATTTTTTAAATTAATTGACATGTACTTTTGATGTCACTTCAAGTTTAAAACACAATCTTCGGTTATTATTAATTACAAGTATTGGTACCCGTCGTTCCGACGGATTTGGTTCGGTTCTGTTCGAGAAAAATTAAAAATTGAATCAAATTATTAGAACGAAAATTTGAAACTGTAACTGAAATTTAAAACCGAACCAAACCGATCAATTACAAATCGAACCAAACCAACCTGTTTCAAACCAAACCGAGTCAATTGGGATCGAACCGAACCGATCCAATCGAACCGATCGGACCGAACCGAACCGATCGGACCGAACCGAACCGACCAACCCGACCCGCCCCGTACGGCCCGACCCGACCCGACCCGACCCGGATGGAGCGACGCTCCCATCCTATTCTGTTATTATAGTAGATATAAATTAATGTATATATAAATTAAATCATAATAGTCGTATAGCTGTTTGCAAAGTGAATGAAAAATTTATGAAAATAGTGGATGACAATAACATGACACAAATCTTATATGACATCTTACAAATTTCATTTTAGATTTATTTTAAGGGAAAAAACTCAAAATAGGACCTAAATTATCATAATTTGCCAAATTGCAGTCCGAACTATTACGATCTTTAAAAAAGATGCGATGAACAAAAAATTAGACTGATTTTTTAAAATAAAATTTACCGTTATACTCATAAATTAATATTATCACAAGACTTAAATTCGTGTGCGAAAATTACGTCATTTAGTTATTAAAATAAATAATATCATTTTCTGCACATAAACAAAACGACGTCTTTTCATACTCAATCAACCATAATTCTGAACCAATTTAATATGATCAATTATATTTAAGAAAACAAATAAATTGATCTTCATCAACAAAAATCAGTCCATTTTTTTCATTACACTCTTTTTGAAAATCATAGTAGTTTGAACAATAATTAAACAAGTACTGATAGTCTCGGCCCCCTTTTGGATTTTCCCCTTATTTTAACAGAATGCCCTTACATTCCAATAGAAATAATAGCTATTGTATCAATCCTTGTGCAAAAATTCAAACATATACACGGTGCACATATTTTATTTCAAGTATATCTTGTTTGCATTATTTTTTATCAAGAGTATCATACTTTTTGATTTATTTTCAGTAATATTTTATTTTTCTATTTCTGTTGGTACTATCTATGGATTACTTTTTGACATGTTCTCATTGTTAGCATAGACGGATTTTGGAGATGATGATCGAGTAATTACTTTAGGAATTTAGTGTTGCTAATGACGAAAATGTGTTCAAAAGCAATTTTTTGTTGTTACAGCGGATTTTTTATATCAATTCTCTATTACTAAAGCAAAAATAAAAAAATAACGTATTGTTGAAAACAATCAAAAAGTAGAAAATTCTTGATAGAAAATCATACAGGTGAAAAAAAAAATTCGGTGCACAACGGAAGTTTAAACCCAAAACAAAAAACATGAAATCAAATGTTTATGTTACCATCTGTTTATTATCAAAAAACAATAATAATGATGATAACATAAAACGTTATGAGGGAGGCCGTTGTTGCACTTCAAAGTTCAACACGCTCTAGGCGACTGTTATACTTTCCAAATCAAATTAAAGCACTCGTTACAAAATGGTAGCTAGTAGCTACACTATCGACTAGTGGTATTTCAGTTAGATGTTATCCTACTGAATGATTGTTTTTTTCTTTTTTCACAACTCACTTTATTAAATATATTATTTTATAATTTTCATATTTTTTAAAAATGAATTTAATATTCATGTACAGTACGATATACAATGGAAAACAAAAAAAAAATACAAAATGATATTACTTTGATTGAAGATGTAACTCGTAAAAAAAAACAGAACCAGACTTTCTAAATTATCATTCACAAACAAACAAAAGATTGTTTACAGAAAGCTAGATATAATAAGAGCCCATTTTTTAATATAAATCAATAAACACAAAAAAACACTTAAATGCCAACAAATGAATGACAGAAAAATTCATTCATTTCCGAGAGTTAACTCCCCCATTGTTGCTGATTCTAATGTGATTTTGGCACAGACGTCCTTGGGCGTGTCTGATTCCTATACTTCGTAAGATTCTTTATTATTCTCCACCGCCTACGGAGTGGTATATCCCACTGCTGCATATCATCTATTTTACGCTGGAGGGGGAAGGGTCTTTGTTGAAAAAGGGAATAAGAAATTATTGATTCTTGGCTCCTGAGGCCAACCCTCAACTTCTCAAACTCAACTTGCTTAAGACAAATTATAATGCTAGTTTGTGCTCCTACACAGTTTTTGATATTGACATCCCTTCGGGGTTCCAAAGTGCTTAATTCACACAGTGGGCTTAAGCAGGTCTTGTATTGCAACATCCATCACAGCCATTGCTTCAGCTTGCGTTTCTACATTTCAAATAAAAAGGTGCAAATCCGTTCGAATGAACAATAGATATTACTTTCGTCCCATTAGTATCTCGAATATGACTCCACTTGACCTATCAGTTCAGGAGCTAAAAACTGACCAAGAATTGTGGAGGAAACTAACCAAAGAACTGTCGAGACTGTTCTGATCCTTCAGCTACCTCTCATGAGAGTATACAACATCTTGGAAACAAGATAGATAGAAAACTCAGGTTGGACTGCCCTGAATTATGCCGCTTCTTCTATGCAAAAGTAACAAAAAAACAATAATAACTGTTGTAATTTCACAAAAAAATGGCCAGACAAAAGTCAAACAGTAACTGTAAACGATGTAAATGCATAAAGGGAATATTGGAATAACATTTGTCTTTTGTCATTCAGTTAATATGACGTGTAAGGTAATGGTTACTGGACGATATCTCATAATGAGGTTCAAAAATCAAAAGATTGACACATACTTTTTGTTTAGAAGCCTTGATTTTCTCCTCAGCAAGTGAAACTTGATTTGCCCCAAAATTTCGGTTGTGGAGAATATCACGCTGTCTCTCATACCTGTATAATATGTTCTGTCAGCATAATATCAAGGAAGCTGTTGAAAAATTAGCACCATTCAAATTAGTGTCTTTATCTCATTTCTGAATATGCGTGCATTGTTACACAAGCAAAACAACACAATAAGAAAAATGTTAATTGAAGCCGCAGAAATTGTGTAACAGGACAACCAGCAGACATCTCTTACACAAATATGTGTCTCATTTTCTGAATTCAAGAACTAAGTCGGATACAAGTAGAAATCCTGTCCTGCTGCTACCTACCTATTCAGTATCTGCAATCCTGTTCACTAGCATTACAAGTCTATATACAAAAAGCACGAACATCTCATTGACAACATCCATGGAGCATTTATACAATAGCACACATTGAAACGAGCTTAGTGCAATTGAAACAACTCACACTCTCTTCTGCCTGATCTTTCTCTTCATTCTAGCCTTTACAACTTCCTGAGCTGGACCCGGGCGTGTCTTCTTAATTTGCTCCTTATACCTAATGACTTCAGCATCAAGCTGACTGATCTTATCCTCTATTGTCTCCCCTCTTTTACTCCACTGAATAGATAATGAAACACATTTTCAAACATAAACAACTGCATAGCTACAAACGACTACCAAGAATCAAAAAATGTAAATGCTCTCTTCGATCTTTCCTTGTCAAATTTTCTCACACTGTTTGCCAACTGGCATATAACCAATGACAAACTTCCCAGCTTATAAACATATTAGCCTTCAGAAGTACATAAGGTAGAATTAAACAATCAGATTCAGCTAGCAACCCCAGAACAAACCAAAACACCCTTCAGCCCTGACTCGCATCTAGTCGAGCTACTGTATAGCCAAACAAAGCAAAAAAAATTCCAAACAAATTCAAAACAGCAAACAGCATGAAAATTCTCCATCTATCAGATCTGCGAACCCTCCATCCATATACAACCGTCGTCTCAACGCAACAAATCAACTTCCGAGCACAAAAATCTCCACCAGAACCAAAAAAGACCATACGAACAGCAACGGAAACGTAGCAATAAACGCGTATACAGAGGTAGAAAGGAAATTGTATATACAATGTCAGAGGCAGCATCCCGAGGCGCTGTTGCGGCGGCGGGACGTTGATCGTTTGGCTTCATCTTATTCCGACGCGGTGGATTCGAACAGAGCAGCGAGCGAGGGAGATGAGTCGGTGGGTCAAGTCGGACGCAGAAGAGCGTGCTGGGTGGAGTGTGAAGCTGCTCTGCGATCTTCTACTTTGCTTTAATTATAATTTGATTTTTTATTTGAAAATATATAAAAAAGTCGGAATTGTTTTACTTTTTGGAATTATGAATATTTGCATTTCTATTTCTGTCTCTCTTTGAAGCAAATTACAAGTTTAATTTTACTTATTTCTCTTTCAGATAAGATGCTTAAGCTTACGTAATACTCTCTCGGTACTCTTTTATATGTCACTTAATTAAATTTTTTTGTCCATTTTTATTTGTCACTTAATAATTTTTAATGCGTATTTAATATCAGCAACTACCTTAAAACATCAAACAATAATCACTTCATTATCATAATCAATAAAATATTCATTCCTCACCAATAATAATCTCTCCATTTTACTTTTTGCACTAACTTTTTCAAAAAAATATTAATCACCTATTTATTAAATATGTTCAACCGCTATCATTAACTTCATCTTAATCTACTCAAATTAATTTTAAACGGGAATGGCGAGAGTAGTTATTTACTGGATTAATCTCAATTTATCAGATAGATATGTGTAGTGCGTTTTAAAGTTACAAAATTAGTGGAAATTAAAAAGTAAAATGGGGAGAGAACATTATTTTTAGAGGTAACTTTATTTTTAGTGTGTATTTAGCCTGAAGTTTTAAAAATTATAAAGTTTACGCATAAAAAAAAATTGATAACTTGATTTAAGGATTTGGGAAAATGGGATATGAGGTGACATCTCATATCCCTTAGGTAAGGGATCGGGTCAAATTACATAGTTTTGCTAGTTTTTTTTTTCGTTTTAGAGGTTTTAGGATTCTAGTATGCTAGAATATTAGGATTATAGGGTTTTAGAGTTTTAGAATTTTCAAATTTTAGGGTTTTGTGGGTTTAGGGTTTTCTAGGGGTTTCATACCCTTAAGGTTTAGGGTTTATGGATTTTAGGGTTTATGGTTTAGATTTTTTTGTTTTTTAGATTTTGTTGTATTTACAACTATGCTATAAACATCATAAAACCTTAAAATGAAAAAAAAGAAGAAGCAAAACTATGTTGTTTTGCTCTATTCCTTACCTAACTTATATAAGGTGTCACCTTATATCTCATAAATAAGAATTACGTATACCAGATAAGATTTTATACGTTTTTCCCACTCTCAAGCCTCCTCTCATCTCGTTGATTCGATTGATTTTTTCTCTTCCGTTCCTTCAGGTATCAATTAACCGCAAAATCAATTTAGGGCACGGTCAGAATCAAATAGCTCTGACTTGGTTGGAATCAAAGAGTCGGGACTCGCTCGAAATGGAAGAGCATAAATAAAACAGTAACTCTCTTCAACATATTTTAAGTTTCAGTCTTTTTGTGTTCGCCAGGTTCATTCATTTCAGTTGACCTCGTTTATCTTTGTGGACTGAGTTCTAGCCGGTTTTTGGATCGAATTCAAATTTTGAACTTTATGTTGGTTTTGATAATTGAATAGTCTGTTTATCAAATATCAGTCGATTTCCATCTTTTTTTATTGTCTGTTTATGCCAAAATGTGATATTAAGTTGTGGAGAATGCATATGCTTCAGTGAAATCGGACTAGAGGTCGAACCGTTTTGGTGTTCGGTTTCCGATTCTCTGGTTGGACAGATGGTTTGAATCAGTTTGACCGTCAACGTAATTATCTATGCATATATTTAAATGCATAAGATTATAATTGTCAAACAGAATTGATTGGTAAGCGTATTGGTATAATGTGTGAAATGTGTTAGAGAGTGAAAGTAAGTAATAAATCTTATTTCTCTTTCTCATTAAGTGAAAAAAAAATACAAAGTCATCATATACATATATGCAGCAAGAGCTGCTTTTTGAGTGAATAGGAGAAAGAGCCGGAAAGAAAGTTATAACAACCCTTTGTCAAGCGACGTCGTACAGACACTTGAAAGAGACGTGCAACCAAGAGGTAAAATTACGTCATATCGTTTTTGCTTTATCTCGCAAGGAGAACGGAAACATTCTCAGATATAATGCATTAGTATGTTTCCATCTTTGAATATATCAAAAATCTCATGAGAAGTCTGTAGGTGGTCAGCTGGCTCCTCATTAGGCATGTCTCCAAAAGTGTTCTGTAATATCAGATTGAGTAGGCCAGGTTTGATTTCCCAGGATGCCTTTGTAATGGGTGGAGGTGCGATGGATGATCCGTAACCATCAGTAGTAGGTTTCAGGTAATCTTTGAGAGGTCTCGCGGGTAGTTGTTCTGTCATGTCTTCTTCAAACTGATTAATGTCCCGGATCGGTTTCCAAATCGCCTGTTGATGTTCTCGTCTGCGGATCCAAATCTAGTGGTTCACCGTCTTGATTCCTAAGCCTAAAGAAAGACTATTATCACCTGAAAATTTACGAAAACAAACTGAGACGAAAAAGAAAATTGAAAAGAAAATTAAAATAAGAAAAATAAAAATTTAGGACTAAGCTAAATAAAAACTAGGTTAAAAGTTCTCGACAATTAAACCATTGCTCCCCGGCAACAACGCCAATTTGACAGGCGTATTTTTGACCATATTTATATGTGAATGTTTTGTTTCAGGGATCAGTTACGGTCAAATATATTCAAGAAGTCCGAGTCGAACCCAAAAGAGCAAGTAAGGCTTGTCAGAGGCACTAATATCCTAGCTAATGAATATTTAATCCTAGACGAATGGTTTTGAATGAAATTATGAACTACACAAAATAGAAACAGTTGTGAAAGGAAGGTTGTGTTCAAATGATGGAGACATCCTAGGATTTCTACTTCACCTAAATTATATGCAAACTCTCATGTTATCCTTGAAGCATAAGTAATCATCCATAATGTATTATGCAATTTCAATAATACGGCATATCACTCAATAATTCAAGTGCAAGTCCGACTTCTGGGTGTTCCTACACAGTAAATCATTGACTACAATTGAATTCGTATTGTGTTGTTTCCCGATATTGGTCCTCGTAGCTCTCAAATACTAGTCAAAGGATGATACACTAATATTTTCTAAACATGCAGCAGAATAAATAAGCTACTCAATATTCTTAGGCCAACTCCCGATTCTGATCTTCAGTTGACTAGGGTCATTGACTACAACTAAGCGAAATATCCAACCCATCCCGATTCTGCTATTCGTGGGATGGAATATCCTAACTTAAAGGGTAATAGATTATATCTTAAACTCAGTTCTTAAAGCATGCATATTTAAACTCTGAATAAACACGTTCCTAGCCGTCCCTAGAATAATGAATGAAAGATAACTTCATCAATAAATTATACACCAGTCATACGTAGTATATTCAAAGAGCACGAACAAATATGGATGAAAATATTTTTAAATAACTAACATGAATCCGAGTTTATAACAACTTAGGATCCGTAGGATCCTAAACTAGGGAGTCTACTCACTATGCATCATAGTAATACAATCACAATAATAATAAAAGTAAAACTAGGAGGGTAGAAAAAAGTTTAGTCTCTTGAAGCTCCAACTCTGATTGGCAGAATCCCCAGGCTCCTGCGTGTGCGAAGATGTGAAGAATGAGCCCTAGACTTCTATTTATAGATGATATGTCACCTTAGACTGTCTTCGGAAGGAATTCTATCCCCAAAGGTTTCCTAAAGGAGAATTAAAAACTGCATTTTCTAGGCTCGCCGCGCGTAAACTCGACCTGGGTCGAGTTTTGAGTCGCGCACCACAATGAAACACGACCTGGTCGAGTTATTGTTCTGCATATTTACAGATCAGCCTATGAGATTCTTCGTTTGATAATTTGACCTCTAAACTTGGCTTTTCGTCCGATTTTAATCCAATTTGCATTGTTTTCATCTTTTTCTTCTTCCAAAACTATTTTTCTTCATATTTAACCTACAAGAGATAAAATTAACTACAAATCACCCATAATCACTCGAAAACTACTCAAAAATACTAAGTATATGTACTTAAAATAAGGTAAATTGTTGCCCTATCTGTAAAGATTCTGAGTAGTGAGGCATCAAGTAATTAGACACAAGTGTTCTTAGAAATGCTATAAGGAGTAAGCTAGTGTGGTAGTTTTCTTTGTCTTTGAGGTATAGGAAGAATATATAATGTATCTGATAAATTAGGAGGTGGGGAAGGATCATTAGGTGAAAAAGGATGTAATGAAACAAATGGAGGAGATCGGCCATATACATCAGATGTATTAGTTGTCAATATGTGATCAATAAGAGGGGATAGACTGTTATCATATGTGGGAAGAAAAAGGACAAAAATCACAATCTTAAGTGTGAGACATGGAAGTAGAAGAGTGAGCAAAAAGAAAAACATTCTCATGAAAGGCAGCATCTCTAATATAAAAGAGTTGTTCCTCAACTTTCTTAATGTCATAAAACTTATGATTGACATGATATCAAATTAGCTTCCAATATTGATACCTTATATGGTCAACTTTCTTACAATAAACACATTGTTTAGAGCTATCAATAGGATATCCTTTTCAAAAATCAACAGTTCAAAGGTATGCAGTGGAGCTAGGAAAAGTTCTTGGAAATGAAGCTTGTCTAGTTGCAAGAATATTCACCTCATGTAAAGGTTTAATAAATTATAGTCTTTGACTTTCATCACACAACACCATATTGTAGATTACATCCAAGAATGTGTAAGATTTCATACTAATGATTTGACACATCAGAGCTACATAATCCACTTTAAGTCTTCATGACCTTCTTACATTAAAAGAATGTGCAATTCAACATGATAAGTGCATGTACCAGCACATTGACAAGCCTTTAAAACACTCATATTGTCCAGTTCATTCCATAGATTCTTAAGCTCTGGAAAGTAATGTGCAACAGATATTTTTTTTAAATGTATGAGCAAGTTCTTATTCGAAATGGAAAATCCGAAGTTCAGTGTTTTCACCAAACCGAGTAGCCAAAGCATCACACACTCTTTTAGTTGTAGAAACATACACGACTGTACAAGAAATTTCAGACGAGTGGTAATCCAAGATAAAATTGTGTCATTACAACACTGATAAAAGGACATCACTGATAAGCGAGAGTGACTTACAAATGTGTGAAATAACTAGTTGGACCAAAAAGACAAATTATGTAGGTTGAATCCGGTGAAGGGGGAGACGCATGCCCTAAATAAGAGGCAGATTGTTGGTTTCACTAAAGAGAAGAGTGGATGGTTCATATAAGATTTTTGAATCACTACTTATAAACCTAGAATTTTAAGTCACGTTGAGTAAATAACCCAATATGATCCGGCTTAAAATTCAGCAAGAGATTTAGACGTAATTATAAATATTCATCAAATAATAAATTATCACTGATTAACTATCAATTTTAAAATTATTTTACTTTAAATCACTTCATTAGATTCTTCAACAATCTTTGTAGATTTTGTTTGTATTTTATTAGTGCATCTTGAATAATCCCAAACAAATCTTCGAAGTAAAAAAACACTGAAATAAGGTATTGTAACATTAGAACATCTATCTTTAGGTGTTCTCAATATATATAGCTTAATGATCAGATTTTTTATAATTATCAGAACTGGGTTGAAGGTCGAGCCGATCAGGATTCTAGTTCTCTATTTTTTGGTTGAACTAGCGTTCAAATCGGTTCCATAGCCAATCCAAATTATATATAATAAGTACAATATTCAAAATGTTATGTGCCAAAATTAATTAATAAATAAAAAGATAAGATGGATTCTGGTAAGAACACTCTTTTTTAATTATGATTTGAACTTGGGTTTGAGTCCCACTTATGACACTTTTGCAAAATATTCCAGATTTTATTCATGTATGATTTTATTAATGTTTAATTATTTTTATTTGGTACTGAACCGGTTCAGTATAACAAGTCTAGTTCAACAGCTTCCTAATAAACTGGTCAATCTGTCCGGTTATATCAGATTCACGATGCATTTCGGTATGAATTTACAGATCAGATCGGTGTCTGTTTTGGTTCCCGGCCAAACTGATTGAACCCAATCCGATTTTAATAACTACAAGATTTATGACATGAATTTTTTTTTTAAATATATGGTTTGGTCATAAAATCATAAATTCTGTTTTTTTAAGATTATAAATAGTATTATTGAAATTTTGGATATCCGTCCCAAAATACATAAATTTCAAACGTTAAGCTTCATATGAAATAAAATAATTAAAAGTAGAACAAATGGCAATACAACACGAAGCTATCAAAAGGTATTTAACATGAAGGTATCAAAGGTATTTTATGCGGGCGCCAAGTAATTTGAATGGGAATTAGAAGTAGCAAAATACAAGGCAGAGACTAAGACTTGATATGTGACACTGACAGGGCGGCCAATGTGGCTTTTGTTCACGGAGCTAGTCCCAGCTCTTTTCTCGACTTTCCAACGAACAAGTCTTTGGATTTCAGAATGCCTGGAATACAACCTATCAAAGACACGAATGGGAACTGTGCCATTCCCTCCTTCCTCCCAAGCGACACCACAGCTAAGCCAGATGTATTAGCCTTGTACGTAGATAGCACACTCTCATCAGATCCTTTAATTAGCTTCTTCAAGTTCTTGGCAGCAACTGCCGCATGCTGCTTCGCCAGATAACCTTGTTTGATTTCCTACATCAGAAAGACCTGTTAACAAACAAAAAAAGAAAAAAACAAAGTGTCTACTACAGTACAACAGTGCTTGAAAACTAAGGGGCTTCAAACTCACAGGAATGTCAGTGATGTCTCCCAATGCAAAGATGTTGGAGTGGCCCGTAACCCTCAAATGCTTATCCACAGCCAGCCTTCCTTTATCATCCATGCTCTTCTTGAGAAAAGTTTCGCTGATCCAGGAAGAATCCAGAGGTACTCCAGTGCAAAGAAAATGGCAGTCTGCTATAATGGTCTCACCGCCAGATGTTTGGTATGTACCGTCAGATGAACCCCCCAGTTCAACCGATTGTCCCAGTATGACTTCGACTTTCTTTGATGTTAGCCAGTTCAGCACCTTCTTAGATGCGCCTGGAGAAATAAATTCAGCCAACCTTGGACCTCGGTGGACCAGTGTCACCTTTTTGTCAGGAAAATCCACCACAATTTCACCCGCAAGCTCAACACCAGTTGGTCCCCCACCAACAATCAAAATTGAATTGGCGCTCTTTATCTTTTCAAGCTCTGACAAAGTGTGAATCACACAAGAGCTATAATTACTCAAATAAAGGATCAGGAGTATATATCTTTGTCTTTCAAAGATTATGTATGGGAAACTCTACTTGCATAATTCTGGTACAATAGCATGTCTACATAAACACACCAGAACTACAAATATCTCAAATATATTACTACCAAAACGAAAGAGAAAACTAACCTCCTTGATAATAACTGATCTTCTCCAATTTGGTCCTGGGTGAAGGATATCCATGACCTGTGGTGATGACGAGGTAATCATATGGAATATTCTCCCCATCAGCTGTCAAAACATCAGACTCCATTATGTTAACAGCAGGAGATGTCACTAGACGCCCCTTTGTAAAATAATCCTGGTGATTGATCACCGACCTCTCCGCCATTTTGGGTTCTACCATGGCTCTCAAGTTCGACCACGGAATCTCAAAAAACTCCTTCCTGTTGGAAGCAAAATTTACAAGCATAAGGAAAACACCTTAAAACCATTCCATGATCATGCTACAGGCATATCAAGCAGCTTATCAAATTCAGCAAAATACAAAACCTACAGCAAGATTTTAGAGAAACCGAACCGCAGTACTAATCGAACAAATAGATTGATTTCTATTACATTTCCGAATCCAGATTTTAAGAGATGCGAAACCTACAGCGCAAGCAACATACAATTTCCGGAAATCAGCTAGAAAACGGTCTCAGTCGCCGAGCACAAATTAGGGCAAAGAAATGCAAATTAAAAAAAAAGAAATAAAAAGGACGCACTCGTCAACGAGGACGACGTCGGCATCGGATTGGAGCAAGTAGGCGATGTAGGAGCCGGAAACGCCACCTCCGACGACGACCACCTTCTTACCAACATTTCCAGTTTGTTCAACCGACGCCATGGATCGTAACAGAATGAGTGGGAACTGAGAGAAGACGACCAGAGGGGATTGACTGATTATGAGAGATTGATTGCGATATTATTTGGGGTGGAATAAATACACAATCATAATGTCCAGTCCGGCCATTGACCGCAGCTGTCGTCTTCCCTTTTCCCAATCCCCATTTCTGAATTTCCTTTCTTCTAGAACCCTTTATACTTTACGGAAAAAAAATATAAAAGGGCTCTTAAACTACTGCCTTTGGTCCGAACTAGCATGATTTTTAAAAACATATGTGATGAAAAAAACAATTAGATTAATTTCGGATGATTTGTTTGATTTCTTAAATATAAATGATCTTATAAAAATTATTAAAAATTATGGATATTGAATATGAAAAGACGTCATTTTATTTACGTGCGTAAAACGATATTATTTATTTTGATAATCAAACGACGTAATTTTCACGCACAAATTTAAATCTTATAATAATATTAGTTTAGGGATGTAATGGTGAATTTTATATTAGAAAATGAGTCCAATATTTCTTTCATCGCACCGTTTTTGAAAATCGTGATAGTTCGGACTGTAATTCAGTAAGTGATGATAGTTTCGAGTCCTTTTTTGAATTTTATCCCTATATTTTATGTTTTGCATCTGCTTCTATTTTGTGCAATTAGTAGAAACGCAATTCAAAATCAAATTATATTTTTCTTAATAAATAAATGACGTGTTATTTTATTTTTAATATTTCATCTTCCTGCTGTAATATTTTTAATAAACATTTTAAATTATATAATATGTTCTAATTTTATATTGTTGTTTATAATTTCAAAATTATTTTTATATACTTAATGTGCTATATCAACTTTTCATTTCATACGTTCTCATATGTTTTATTAAAATGAAAAAAATGAAAGTGGATATGTCAAGAATATTGTAAAAACTTGTTTTTTTGTCGAGTCGCACATTTCTTCCATCTTGATAATGATATTATAATATTGGACCAACACTTTATTGGTGACATATAATATTAAAAACTAAAAATAATAAACTTTGACAAAAGAAAGTAATTGTTCTTTAGACAGGTTCAAGTTCAATGCTTAGAAAATAAATGAATATTTTAAGTATAAGAACTTTCAATTGAATATAATGCCAAATTGCCTACATATTAAGGAATTTAAACCGTTCTAATGAGAAACTAATCACTAACAAAAACTATCAAAATTGTCGTGTTTTGTGACGAAAATAGAGTTGGTTAGAAGTTTGTTGGAAAATTTTGGTAATGTTGAGGCCAGTCTTCGGCCAATTTCCTGTCAAAACTGATACTACTGTTTAGGAGTATTTAATATAATTAAAGCTACGTGGGACAGTTACTAAAATTTGGTCGGAAATGTAATCATATTTCCGACCGATTTTCAAGGACTTCTGACTGTTTTGTATTTTTATGGCGCATTTATGCAAAGAATTTAAAATTGATCAATCATAATTTTCAGATTTTTTTGTCAGTTTTCTATGGTTTTTTGGTCGATTTATTAAAAAAAAATCATCAAAGGTGGCTGAAAGTTCACTCGTGGATAAAGTGTCAATCAAAATAAAATAAAAGAAAATGAAAAAAATGTTGGTTCAATTGGAGAAATGTGAAAAGCTCACTTATGGATAAAGTGTTAATTAAAATTTATAAAGAAATGAATGTGTGACCTAATTAAATCATAATAAATATATATAAAAAAGAAAAATAAATAAAATAAGACATTTGAATTAATATTTTGAAAAGATAAATACATAATGATTGTAATGAATTTTCAAACAATGGTAATAAATAAATGTAAACTTGGGAATCAGATTACCTCATTGAGTACGCAATTTAAGTTGTAAGCAAAGACATTATGCCTATTTTTGTGTGTGTAATTCTTCAACAAACCACTTCTATTGGCATTGATAGGTCAACGTGCATAAACATGAGTAATTAAAAGTAAGATGAAAGGTCAAAGAAAAGAATTAAGATAGCCGGCAAATAACAAATCAGGTCACAGAAATGTTAGACTTTGCAATAGTAAACAAATTAAGGTTGTTGTCCGACATTTTCAAATACATGATTTCGAGAGTTGAGTGGGTTCAATTGCTGGTTTTTGAGGGATCTCATTGTAGTTTCATACTAAGTTTTGTGTCAGAATTTATTTATTGAAGTTTTTCCTTGCACGAAACGGTTTGTGGAAAGACAGTATATTGTTATTGAAGTTTTTTAAAAAAGATATTTTTATTAATAAGGATTCTAACTCAATCTATTTGATTTTAAAATTAAGTGTTTGACTATCTCATCCAACATCATTTCCTCACTTACTGAAGTTTTAAATGATGCTTTATTCTAATAAATGCGGTTTTTAAATTAACTACGGCGTTTTAAATTCAAGGCGCCGCCTATTGACTAGTATTTTTTTAATTAATTTGCTTCTACTTTCTACGACGCTAAGTTTAAAAACGTCTTCTATTGTTACCATTGATTATTTAAATCAAATTATAAATGTTGTACACATTATATGCAATGTTTGTTTCAATGTGAGTGAAATATTTATGAAAAAAATTTATAAAAATTATAAATTAACATAACACAAATTTCACATGACATTTTAATTAAATTTATTTGAATGGAATTTCCTAACATTTCAATTCCAAAGTAACTACCCAACTAATCATACCTTCTAGATGGAGAGTGCGTCAGAAATGTGGCAACTAATCGAATATTAAAATGATGTGAAAAAAAATGGAAATTATTAACGGAAGTTTTTATATATTATTGGTCGATAGCAAGCAAATAATAGAACAGGTCACTAAAACGTCTAATGTTGTAATAGTAAACAAATTATGGTTGTTGCCCGACAATTTCAAATACATGATTTTGAGAGTTGAGCTGGTTCAATTGCCGATTTTAAGGGAGAGCCTCATTGAAGCTTCATGATGAGGAATAGAGATTTTTTGATTTCTGATCAAATACGAAACTATTGGTGGAAAGAAGTTAAAAGTGTTGTTTATTATTTAATGAAGCTTTTTTCTTAAAATGTTTTTATTTGTAAGGATTCGAACTTAAGACACTTAGTTTTAAAGTTAAGTGCTTGACTATCTCATCCAACAAGTGTTTGACTATCTCAACCAGCACCCTTTCAGCGCTTACTGAAACTTTAGACGACGCTTTATATTTATAAAAGATGTATTTTAAATTAGTTGGGTCGGGTTTTATACAATATTTTAAAATAAAAGTGCCACTTATAATTGTCTAATGTTTTCTACATTAATTTACTTGTGCTCTCTACGACACTTTAAGTTTATCACTTTGGTTGCCATTAATTACTTAAATCAAATTATAGATGTTGTTATACAGTTGTATGCAACGTTTATTTCAATGCAGAGTGAAAATTTTGAGATTTATGATAATTATAAAGTGATATGATATGAATCTCACATCTAACTAATCATACGTTCTCGATGGAGAAGTGACAACAAATGGAATATTATTATGATGTAAAAATAATTGGAAAATATTAAAGGAGGTATTAATATACTCACTTGAATTTAGTAATTTGAGTTATCATAATTTTTTAAAAAGTGTAAAAAATATTTTTAAATTAATTTACAAATATATTAAAATTGGTTCGACAGTTATATTGGTCATGCCTCCGGTTTCCGATTAGACCGTCCAGAACATACCGATTTGATAACTAATGAATTAGTTACTTTTTAAGGTATTGATTGTTAACTTAATACTCCCTCCGTCCTCTAATACATGTCGTTTACGGTTAATTTGAGTAGATTAAGGTGAAGTTAATGCTAGCGGTTGAACAAATTTAATAGGTAGGTGGTTAACATTTTTTTAAAAAAGTTCGTGCAAAAAGTAAAATTGGTAGATGATTATTGGTGAGGAATGTATTATTTATTGATTATGATAATGAAGTGATTAATGTTTGACATTTTAAGGTAGTTGTTGATATT
>NQLW01000039.1:5933058-5990569 GCA_002312845.1 Kalanchoe fedtschenkoi | reverse complement strand
AGGTTTGGATCTTAAGTGCAATTTTTACACTAAATATGTATTGATTCTGCTCTGAATAAGAATTAAATAGTTAAATTAGAAAATAATTATTAATTAATTATAGTTAAATAACTAATCGGTTCAAATTAGTGCTGCTGGTCTGGTTTGAACAATTTTCTATTCAACTCAATTTAGCATGTAATCCGTTAAGTATAATTAAATCAGACCGAAAGTTGATCCAACTCCCCTGATCAAACCCTTCAAAAGGCCGATCCAATTTTAATAAATACCCTAATATATAAGAATTTATTAAAATTGCATCCCTGGACTAATTTTACAATACATATCACATTCATCCATGAAACTACGTTGTTTATCTCACACGAAGAGATCATTTCATTTTATTTTTTTAATTTCAAATCCTGATTTAATTTATTTGTTGAACTAAACTTACTTGATTAAAAAAATAAAACAAACCAAGTAGCACCCCTTCATCAAAATCATACTTTACTAGAAAAAAAAAATCTTAAATCACAAGAAAAAAATTGATTCGGCTTCCCAATAATCAGACCAGTCAGACTGTGTTCCAACAAAATTTGCAGCAAGTTCTAAATCTTTGGGACTCGTCCTATCAATGACAATAGCTACATATTCTACAACCCCTTGCCACCAATTTAACCAGTCTTTTAGGCTTTGTTTGGTTTAGGGAAAGTTTCATGGAAATGAAAATTGGGTGGAAAGTTTGAGAAATTCTTTGTTTGGTTTAGATGAAAAATTTCATGGAAAAATTTGATTAATGATAATAGGAAATGACATTTTCCTTTAAACTATCCATGTTAAATAAACAAGTGGAAAATGAAATGGATTGCATAAAGATTTGGTTTCCACTCTATTTTTCATCCAACTTTCATTTCCATGAAACTTTCCCTAGGATGTGTTTGGTTTAGGAAAAATTTGGTGAAAAGGAAAATGTGGAGGAAAATTGGTAAAATCCAATATTTGGTTTAGATGGAAAATATGAGGGAAAGAAAATTATGTGGAAAGTTAGAAGGAAAGTTAAGGTAAATTAAAAGGAGTTTTGAAACTTTCCTTCAAATTTTTCATTCTAAACCAAACAAAGGAAAAATAAGATGAAACCTATAATGAATTTCACTTTCCATCAAATTTTCTTTTCCCTACAATTTTTCCTAAACCAAACACAGTCTTAGGATCTCAAATCTGATAGACTGATTCAAATCTGATCTTACAGGAAAAAAACTTCCAGCTGAGATCAAGAAAAATTGTAGTGCATTTGTAGAGACTTCATGAAGGAACATCTCAAAATTAAAAAGTCAAAGATAGAAATGCATGTCAGAACCTATGGACATGCATGTCAGATGAAAAACATGAATCCAACATCAAGGTGTTTACCTTACCAGATTACTCAAGTGAAAAAAATAATGCTAAAGATGGCAAGGATCCTACATGCCCTAGTTACAAAAAAGAAGTTCATAGAAAGACTAATTGTCCACATTTGAATTATAGCAAAAATATTCGGCAAAGAAAGTCTTCAATGTGACCTGGGGATGACTCAAGTGATGATGAGGAAGCATCCTCACCAGAAAGATCGAGCTGATTTGTTAGTTGTGCTTCATGACAACAACAGATGCCAAGGTTAGTCCTTATCCGGCCTTGAAAGTTATATATTAATACTAATCTGTCTTTTGAAAATTATTTAAGAAAAGTGAGGTAACAAATAAAGAATTAAAAATTCATTGTAGAAAAAAGAAAGTCTAAAAACTTGTTATGACAAATGAGATCTGGGTTTTATTAACAATTATTTTATCTTCTCTACAGTTAAGTAAACCTAAGACCTCCATAAAATTTGTTTATCAAAACAAAGGAAGCCTCACAAAAAATGACTCCCAGTTTTGGACTAGAGTTCGAGAACACAAAAATAGTCTTAAAAAAGTGAAAATAAATCCTTCAGAAGGTATAACAAAAAAAAATAATATAACCCATACTCTAGAGCGCAAATCTTGAAGTCTCGTACGAGTGCAACTTCAGTTTAATTTTTTTTAGTCATTGAGAATATTTTTTCAGTCTAGAAACCTTTTGAGTTGGTTAACATAAATCTGCTTGGTCTTTGTCACTAGAAGCGTCGACCGAAAATTGTATGTTTATGCTCTTGCTCATTTAGATGACTACTCAAGATACACCTTTGCCTACTCAAAGGATTCAATAACAAAGTATGCAATGAGAAGAGCAAAATGATGAAGTAATTTGATACTTCAAGGATCTGCATAGCAAAGTATGCAATGAGCAAAATTTTAAAATCATCAAAATAATAAATGATCAAGATGGAGAAAGTAAATGAGATATCTTTATTTAAATATTATGTAAATAACTTGAAAAAAAAACTCAACTACACCTAGAACTCTATAACTTGGAAAAGCAAAATGCAACCACACCTAGAGAACTTTTGGAACCCGCGGTCATCTCCGTGGATCGGAGCAGATAGATGCTGGACGATTCGCTGATTAATTCGTACCTCACCCTCACTTCCATCAATACGTGTGAATTGTATGTATGTTAAGTTTGCTCAATATTGATTCTTGAGTAAAACTACTAACAAATCTGTAACAATAAAGTTGGGAACAAAATATAATGATGTTTTGTTGGATGAAACGGAAAAAGAAAAACTAAGAAAAAATAAAGGAAAGAATTCTAATTCAAAAATTACAATAGCAAAGAAGAAGAAATCAAAACCTTAACATTGGGGTTGGAGGATGTTGGAGTTTTCAAAATTAAGGAAGGATTGACTGGTAAAAATGATGAGCCATGAGATTGATGGCGAGTCAGCCATTGATACGAAATAGTAAACTTGATCGGAGCTTCCACCATAATATATTCCGTCTTTTGAAGAGTTAGTTGCTATTTTACGAAGCCTCGAAATTCATTAACGAGAGGTTGTTAATGGTTTTTTTTTTTGACAATATTTTGTCTCTGGCTCACCGATTTCATATCGAAAACTTAATTAGTCCTAATTGTTAGCAGAGATCGGAATCCGAACGCCGTTAACTGTGTTTCTCGGGCGGCCTTCATAGTTAGAAATGAGGATTGAATTTGATTATTTGTGAAAGATCATTCTATCCAAAATAATACTCCATCCGTTCTCTTTTACATGTTGTTTAAGATTAATTTAATTGGATTTAGGTGAAGTTAATGTTAGCGGTCGAACAAATTTAATAAGTAGGTGGTTAATATTTTTGTAATAAATTTCATGCAAAAAGTAAAATTGGTAAATTATTATTGGTGAAGAATGAGTTTTTCATTGATTATAATAAATAAGTGATTAATATTTGACGTTTTGAGATAATTGTTGATATTAAGTACACATTGAAAACGGTTAAGTGACAAATAAAAAAGAATAAAACAATTTGATTAAATTATGTGTAAAAGAGGATAGAGGGAGTAAGCTTAAAAGGGACAATAAGTGAAGGACAATTTTATATTTTGACGTACAGAATTGATGTCAATTAAATTAAGACAATTTTGAGTGAATGAGTTTGCGTGGAGTGCTACGAATGTAGTATAAACTAGGCCAGCTTATCCATGGGCGCCGGGCACATTCCACAGACAAATCTATTAACTACAAGCTTATCTGTGGGCGCATTCCTTACGTAAATATTTCAGCTACGTAATACTCTCTCTAATGTTCTTTTTGTGGAAAAATTAAATTGAGTGTCTGAATGTCTATTTAATGTTATCTTTTATTTTTGATTAGTTTTAATGATAAACAATAAGTTATCTTCTCTTACCGACCGGGTTTCATATGCGCTTATATTTAAAATTTGATTTTTTTTAATGATTGCATGTATTTTTTTTAAGTTAATAAGTTCAAAAATATAAATTTCTCTTTTTTTCCTGAAAATATACCTAAACTAAGCAGATAGTAAGTGATTGACAAGCATGTGAGAAAAATTGTTATTAAAATGACAATTTAACGCTAATCAACAAAAGTATTAACGAAATCATTTATATGCCAACAACACTAACTTTTCATTGGTAATAACAATTTTCTTATTAATCACATATCAATAGTGCTCCCTCCTCCGTACTCTAATACATAAGTAATTTAAGTATATTAAGGTGAAGTTAATGCTAACAGTCAGAGTTTTAAAAAATGCTAGACAGTTAGCACAGCGCCTAGCGATTAATCGTACAGTTAATCTGAGTTAAATATATTCATTATAAATTTAATAACTAATTATAAATATATATGTTTAAAAATTATTATTTTCATAAAAAAATTAAATCTTGAACAATAAATCGGCTAGGCGGTTAGGCGGAATGTTTTAACAATGCCTAGAGATTAATTGGCGATTAATCGGTCTGGAACGGAAATTTTTAGAACACTGCTAGCGGTTGAACAAATTTAATAAATATGTGATTTATATTTTTTTTAAAAAATTCATGCAAAAAGCAAAATTGGTGGATGATTACTGGTGATGAATGAATTTTTTATTGATTATGATAATGAAGTGATTAATCTTTAATATTTTAAGATTATTATTAATATTAAATACACATTAAAAATTATTAAGTGACAAATAAAAATAGATAAAAATATTCAATTAAATGATAAATAAAATAGGACAAAAAGAGTATGCCTTAACGAAGCATGTTTATATCACTTTTTCTTCTTTGGTTGTAGTGGTCTTTGGAATAAATTATAATGTGGCCAATATTTGAAAATTTTGGTTTATTTTAATTATCCATTACAAATATACTCCCTTCATTCTCTTTTATTTGTCACTTAAAATACTGCGCATTAATTTTTGAATGCAAATAACTTAAAATATAAATATTATAAAATTATAATAAAAATATATTATCGAAGTAGAATTTGATACGAACATATTGAGATCCATCATCATAATGCTTATCATAAAAAATTACATACAAAATGACAAGTCAAACTCAAATCTATAAAAGAAAATAAGTACAAAAAAAGGAGGACGAGTATATTTTTAGTTTTTCACCTAATATTTATATTTTTATTTGAAAAAATTTATTCTTATATACTCAAAATTGATATACAACAAATAATTTATCATTCTCAGTGAAGGTGAAATTCTCAGCCGATGCTTAAAAGGAAATCTGTCTAACCGTTTAGATGATCGATTAGTAGTTACGCGGTGTGAAAAGGTCTATCCAATTAAATTTGTTTTTATAACAATATCCGAACCTTTTTGACTCATTAGAGTCTGAGGGGGCGACGATTATTTTTTTGTCGAAAAAATAAATAAAAAGATATAATACTAAACATATCCGACCAGGCCGCCTGAGTAAACAGCTTGATCGTGCGGATCTCTGTCGTTCAAAATTTACTTTTTTCGAATCGGAACAGGTATGGGGGCGGACGGAGTTAGCCTCGGTGGGTACCAGTTCGAGCAGAGGCACGGCAAGTCGAGAGTGAGGGTGGCGAGGGTTTGGAAGGACGCCAGCGGCCATCATTACTTCGTCGAATGGAGCGTAAACATCAGCCTTTTGTCTGATTGTCTGGCGGCCTACACTCGCGGTGATAATTCAGATCTCGTTGCTACTGATACCATGAAGAACACCGTAAGATGATCACCTCTTGTGATTTTGATCATTTTCAGTAATTAAGTAATTTTTTTGTCGTTTTATTTTAAAACACACCATTGATTAGGTTGTGAGTTGTGATCTTTGATTTCGGGATGTCGTGTTGGGTTGACAGATCAGCTAATTAGATTCATTTTGGCTCTGTTAGGTTAGGGAAAATGAGAGAAAGGAAATTTTTTCAGGAAAAAGCTAAAAACATTTCTAGGTTCGGTTTAGGGAAAGAAAGTTAGGAGTGAATGCTTAAATTAACGAGTATTGTGATATTTTTCTTTCACTTTTCCATACCAAACCAAGATCGAAAGCAGATGGAATACATAGAGATTTCATCGCCCTTCCCATTTTGCTTTCCATTAATTTTCTTCAAACCAAACAGAGCCTTTTGAGTCAGATGTAATTGTATCTGCAGGTTTATGTGAAGGCTAAGGAGTGTGGTGATCAAGTCTCAGCTGAGGATTTTGCCATTCTTCTAGCCAACCACTTCACATCTTTCTATAAGCAGGTGGGCTGGCTTCTCTTTTTCTTTTTCTTTTTTTGGTATGTAGTAGGGCTTACTCAGTTGAGGCTGAGGGATTAATAATTATGTGGGAAACAATTATGTGTATTTGTGTACGATCTCGCATGTATTGTGTTGTCACATCGGGTATTAGGTCCTTTATCTGTGTCCAGAATTTGTTGGTGCCCACACTAACTTCTCATTGTGGTCAGTGCAAAAGACTGATTCTGTAATCTGAATATATGTATCAAGATTCAAGTTGGCTGGAAGATTGTAAGGTTTCAAAGGTCAGATATTGAGTAACTTCGAGTGGTTGAACTAACATTCTTTGCACAAGCTTCTAATGTTGTTCAGACCCATATAGATACTGTCCCTGACTTATTTTTCTCTAGTTAAGATTATATCATTGTGCTTTGCGGGGATCATTTTCTCTAATTATTTTGGTACTGTGGTTGCTAGTTCGACTCTACAATCTATATTGCTCATTCTAAATGCAGGTCACTGCTGCAATCGTGAATATAGTGGAGAAACCCTGGGAGCGTGTGGTCATTGATGGTGAACTGCATAAACATGGTACGTTCCTCAAAGGCTCAATTACATGAAAGATCTCTAGATGATGTAAGTTTCATTGCTAAAAAATGTTAACATTTTCTTATCATAGTAAACACTGTATGTTACGTCTCGACAACCCCAAGACATAAGGATAAGTTTTATATTGATGAAATGTCTTACATACTAATAAATTCCCACTTTCCTAGTAAAATAAGTCATTCAATTTTCTAAGTGTAGTGCACAAAAAGGGGATTACATAAACGTCAAAGCTAAACATTGTATTATAATGATATACTAGTTATCATGAGAAGTCTCCTCCCTGATATCGCAAACTACTTCATGGAACTCCATGTAAATGTTTAGGGTGAGCTTTTTCAACTGAATAGGTAATTTGATTAAAATTGCTAGTTCTTTAGGTTTTATATCCTTGAATTTACATAATGTTCGTGATATGAATATACAAAATGCTCTTTTGTAAAGCAACTTGCTAATCAAATGATGAGATCACCTAAGAAATAATATGGACAGCTAGTTTTCAACTTTTCAAGTCTCTCCTCAAATGAGTCCATTTGGCTTACAAAGATTGAACATAAAGTTCTCGTGTTATAAGTTAATAAGCTTCAGCTTCTTCTTATGGACAAGACGTAAAACAATTCATCAAAGCTTGAAACAAAGTCCCAAATCATCAAAGGTTGAAACAAAGTCCCAAATCATAAAAGTTTGACACGTAGTCCCAAACCATCAAAATACACATGAGAAGATAATCAACAATTGGTTGCAACATGCAAGAACAAAATACATCAAGAATAAAAGAGTAAGATTTCCTACTTGATTTTTTTGAATGAGAAAACTTGCTGTTCAGACTTGAGGGAGAGAGTTTTTGCTGGAGTTCTTGGTTTATTTTTCCTTAAGAATGTGTAGGAGAATGTCCTGCATAAGTCTAAGAGTCTAACTCCTAGGGAAGTTTATTAGTCAAGTTATCAAAGTTACTCTAGTGGTCAAAAGTATTTAAAATGCTTGGACAGTCAGAAAAGAATGTAATGAATATTTGTGGCAAGCAACAAGTTTGGGGATAAGCGTAACTCCGCATTGTCTTCATCCATGGAGGATAATTTTATAGCAGGTGAAGTTTGTTTCTTTAGTTGATTGAGATTTATTATCAACTAATCCTGACTCTAGTTAGGTCTAATGTCAAATGAAAAGTTCAGGTTTTACACTATATACATTGTTTCAACTAGTTTGATGGAAATAGGGGACTTCAAAAATGAAATTTATTGAAATCTATGAAGTATTATCAAATTCTTTTCAGGTTTTAAACTTGGATCTGAGAAGCACACAACAGAAGTGATTGTGCACAAGTCTGGCAGTTTGCAGGTAACTTCTGGAATTGAGGGATTGTCAGTGCTGAAGACAACACAAGTAAGTTGGCAGTCTTTGTTCTCCATCCTCTGTCATTTATGTAAATTTTTTTTTTTTTTGCTGGTCCTAATAACCTTGTATTTAATTGCTATGTTATCCCTTCGTGTTGGAGATAATTGTGGTGTTGGAGATAGAATAGTAGATTAATTCATCAAATTCCATCTTCCTTTTAGTTTCAGTGAGCAAACTCGGTTTGTCGTTTAAATACTCAGGTCATCAACGAATATTTGTTCAGTCAATAAGCCTTTTGTTAGACTGAGCTTTTGCAACCAAAATATGTGGATGAAGATTAGAAGAGTCTAATATTGTTTCCTTTATATGGGAAATGGTAACATGATGCAAAATTTTCCATTTTATTCAATATTCATTTTGATCAACGACTGGGCTACAAAAGCGGTAGCTCAATCAACATCCACCAGACTGTAGATGTTCCAGAGTTATATCATTGTCCAACTGTCAGAGTGCAACAAATACGTAATTTACAATTAAATTTTGTCAATTCCAGTCAGGTTTTGAAGGTTTCATAAGGGACAAGTACACAGCTCTTCCCGAAACACGAGAGAGAATGCTAGCAACAGAAGTCTCAGCATCATGGAGGTTTGTGTCCGCTCTATTAGTTAATACTTTGTAAATACGCTATTCTGCTTCCATTTTATCCTGTAGCTTCTTTGTTATGGAATAGTAGTTAGTCGCATCCCTTCTGTTTGAAATTTTAAATTGACTACTTGTTCTCATGCTCATGCTAATTTGTGTAGGTATCCTTATGATTCTTTGTCTGGCATTCCTTCAAAGCCTCATTACTTCAATGAGCGGTACCTGGATATTAAGCGGAGTCTGATGGAAACATTCTTTGGTTCTCCAAAAGAGGGAGTGTATAGTCCATCAGTACAAAGCACTCTCCTTCAAATGGCAAGGAATGTTCTTAATAGGTATCCTCTGCATAATCCTATACGTATGCCCTCTCAATGCCACATTATATTCATAACTACAGTCCAGACATCACTCATCCTCGAAAAGACTCTTCTTTAGCTTCTCTCTTTGATCTTCTGATTGTAGTTATCTGTGTGCTGATGGTGGGATTAATGTTTTTTTGCAGCTTTCCTGATGTTGCATCTATCAAGCTGAAAATGCCAAATATACATTTTCTGCCTGTTAATCTGTCTAGCAAGAATAATCAAATTGTGAAGGTATGTTGTCACATCCAACAAGTTCCTCTAAATAATTGTTTGGCAAAAAAGTGAAATGTCAACTCTATTTGGACTTTCGGTGGATTAAAACGTAAACCTTACATCTTCCCTGACACGTGCTTTCTTTGGATCACATAGATCAGCAAGTACACTGTTCGTTGAGATCTGCATGCATTTTTCTGGCAAAGTTCATTCAAGCTGGATCTTTATGGTGCACCTGATGTAACTCATCTATCTTTGTTTTGGCATTTGTAGTTCAATGACGATGTGTATATGCCCACAGACGAACCCCATGGGTCCATAGAGGCAAGCTTGAGCCGCATTCACTCTAAGATGTAGAAGTGGCTACCACAGTTATGAGTTCTGGAAACAGCCTCATAAGCATCTTTTGTGGAAACCCAGGACATTAGAAAGTGAAACGTAGTTTATGCTGATCCCAGTTGGACTTGTGCAATGTAAATTATATATCCATGTGTTTTTGTTAAGAAAACTCATAGCAAGGGTGGCTTAAGTATATTCTGGAATTTAAACAAATGTGTTTCACTTCAGTAAAAGCTAAGAAATTGAAAATTATGTAAAAAGACAGCAGCTCAGCAAAAGCAATCATAATAAAAGACGTGATCTTTCTTTTGGTCGTCCACTTTTCAGTTCGATCACATTCGGCCGAAACAAAAGAAAGATCGCCTCATCAGGAGCAGAAAGATGGTGGCTGATTGAGGAGGAGACTCGCTGAGCGAGCGAGCTGCCTGGATGAGGGAGGCTCTACAGAAGAGCCTACATCATATCTGACTGCTGGATTCTTGTTGCTCATAATTTGTTGGACAGTGTAATATTGTTGCAGAAGTGTATGTGGATTTGGAAATAGTGACTAAAACTGTAAAGTAATAAATAAAAATAGACAAATAAATTATAATTATTAAAAAAAAGGGAAAGAGGACATAGGGAGTAACTTGATAAGGTGATGCTCTCTGTAACAAAAATCAAAATCTTAATCCACCAAGTGAATTAATTCTGAACAATTCAAATTAAACTCCAAACAAATAAGTTTGAACAAGAAATGATTGTTTTTCAAAATTTCTAAAACATCAACTGCTTAATCACCTGCGAGCACCACCGGCTCCACGTCCATAAGCAAAGCCAGTGGGCAAAGTCTGAGTTTCAGCCTGCTCCACAACACCAGGGAGATCAGACATGCCAAGAGCTGCAAGCATGTCAATGGTCTCCTTGTCAACCTTGATCTCGTCAACCTCAATAGCCGACCTCTCAGGCACAAAGTCCATACGGCGCTCACGCTCTTCCTCCTGAAGTTTAAGAGAGATACCACGGACTGGACCCTTCTGAATGCGCTTCATGAGATGGGTCGAGAATCCAGCAATCTTGTTGCGCAGCCTCTTGGATGCAATGATGGAAACCTCCTCCAACACCTTCTTGTTGGTGTGGAAGTCCAAGGTCATTCTCGAGTAGTACCTCTCAATCACTTGTCTTGAAGACTTCTTAACTGTCTTGGTGCGGACACGACCCATGCTTACCCTTGAAAATAAATCCTACCCCTGCATTGGAAAAAATGCGAACATCCACAGTCCCATTATACCAACTACGACTCAAGACTCCACTTTCCGAATATAATCATACCAAAATACTAGATCTAATAACATAGACGACCCATTCGCATCTAGAGCAGGACATGGATAAAAAATGTATTTATAGAAATGTATTTATAACCAACAGCAATCACTCTTACTGCAAACCCTAACTACAATCACAAACAATATGCCAGGATCACATTATTACAGAATCATAAAAGCCAGCATATGCCAGTTAATCAACCAACCTCGGACAGTTTTTAGTCTTCTAACATGTACAAACTATCAACAAATACACAGATTCTTCCCAAACAAATTTCATCATGTGCACATAGCTAAAAAAAATCAACAAAGCTGACACCGACTGCAGTAGCTCGTATCCCTAATGATCAGATCAACGCACACCATTTCAACATCCGCAATAAGATCGAAGCTGAAGGAGCACAATCATATACCAGTGAAAACTAAGCGTTCTAAAATACAGATGAACATAACGCGCTTTGAATAATAACCACAAACGTCGACTTACCGGAGGAAGATCGTCGCCGTTCGCGGAAGCAAGGAGCCGAACACTGATACGATCTGCGATGTGAAAAGATGGCGCACCACTACAAAATTAGGGTTTCCTTGACAAAAGTGGGCCGGCACATTTTACTGGGCCCGATGCGGCCCATCTAGAGCTCCACAACAGCAGAGCCTCTCCACGTCTCTGCAGCTGGTGATGGCAATTTCACCAAAACTCTCCACAGGAACAGCGTCCGTGGCTAAAATGATGAAACCGGTTTGTGTCCCGGACAATGATCTCCCTACCAGTGATGGTTGATGCATGTTTCATGAAAGAGTGGCAGTCCCCGCATATCCGAAGATTTTTCATTATACGAATAGGAAGCCCTGCGGGTATGCACATGTGGCCATAGACCATGGCCAGCTTCTCGCTGTGATGCCTGAGAAGCTCCTGCTTATGCTCCTTTTCCACATCGTGTAAATCATGATCCGTTTGTGTAGTGTAACCGATTTTCTCCATTTCAGCGAAGAAACCATCTATTTCTGAGTAGATTTCGAGGATTTTCTCGTGATGTCTCTCCCCCACCATGAAAGTATGGACCTTTTTTTTTATTTGGATCCAGCTTTTTCCCCTCTCCTTCTTCGCCTCGCTCTCTTTGAGCAGTTTTCTTGCATTCGCTACTTCACTCCAGTTTCTGTTGTTTGCGTATACGTTTGAAAGTAACACGTGATTCCCTCCATTTTCAGGTTCCAGCTCGAATAAAAATCTGGAAGCTGTCTCCGCTAATGCCACATTGCCATGAGTTCTGCATGAGGAGAGGAGTGAGCCCCACATGGAAGCAGTTGCGTCGAATGGCATTGTCTTGATCAAGTCCATGGCTTCACACACCAGCCCTGATCGACCCAGGATATCAACCATACACGAGTAGTGCAAAACATTGTGTGTAGTTTTATCTTCTTTTAGCATCAGGGCGAAATACTTCCGTCCTTGTTCAACCAGCCCCATATGACTGCATACAGATAGCACAGAAACGTATGTGACTTCGTTTGGGTGTAAACCTGACTGCTGCATCTTCTCAAACGTAATCATAGTCTCCAGGGAATGAGCGTGCCTCGAGAACCCAGCAATCATTGCGTTCCATAGAACATTATTCTTCTCTTCTACTCTCACAAAAACAGCGTATGCATCATGAATGCTTCCAGATTTGGCATACATGTCTACCAGCGAGGATGCGACAAAAATATTAATATCATACCCTGTCTTACAAAGTAGACCGTGCACCTGCTTTCCTCCATCCAACACAGCCAGACCAGCACAAGCACAAACGGCTGAAGATATCATAAACTGGTTATACTCAAGTCCAGTCATCTGCGATCTATGAAACAAAGCCAAAGCCTCATCAAACAACTCATTCTGCACAAACCCTGCCATCAAGGAACTCCATGTAACCTCACTCCGGTCTTCCATGCTCTCAAACAGCACTGCCGCTTCATCTATTGACCCACATTTAGCATAAACATCAACAAGTGCAGTTGCCACAAAAACATTAGCCCAACACATAGCTGCCTTGAGAGCAAAAGCATGCAACTGCTGGCACACTAGCAAACTATTATTCGCAGCACAAGCACACAAAACACTTGAAACCGTGAATTCACTAAACACCATTCCTTGTCTGCGCATTTCGATCAACAAACTAAAAGCTTCCTTCTCATTCCCGCTTCGAGTATACGCACTGATCATGGTGTTCCAAGACACCAAACTCCTGTCAGTCATTTCATCAAACACCATACGGGCGTAACCCACGATTCCACATTTCGAGTACATATTGATCAACATATTCGACGTTAATGTGTCAATGTGCATCCCAGAAAGGATTATCCGTCCATGGGACATCTTTCCCTTATCTGGGTCTCTCAGTTTCGCGCACATCTGCAATAAAGCTTGCAACTTTGAGATGTGGGAATGGCTAGCATCCACACATGCTGGTCTTTGGGTTGCAGGTCTTTCCAGATTCGATATGGGTGTCAACAACGAACAGATTGAACGACATGGAGGAAGCAACTTTGAGTGGTTGTCAAACCTTGTTGGGAATTTCATGAGATGATGATGATCGGCTGCATTTACTAATGAGATAAATAGCAACAAAAAAATATGCAATTGGAGCGTCCATCTCTGTTTTTGATTTTGTGAGGTATAACGTTCGTGTTGGATTTTAGGGCTCGCGGCTTGAAGGCCGATTCGTTACGGAAAACAGTATGCAAGCCCGAAAATTGAGGCCCTATTTGTTTTTAAGAACTAAGTACGTATCCGTTGATTCGACAGCTTTGAAGGGATAACGACAGTTGAATGGAGGGGGCGGTTAGGGGGAGTGGGGGTGACTGGGTTTGTTGGGGGAGTGTAGTTGGAGGTGGGGTGGGGATGAGCAGGAGAGATGGATCACGTGACCGCACGTGACCGGGAGCGCGACAGACACTATTTTGTTATTATATTAGATAATTAAAATTATTAAAAAGAGTCAACCAACTTACAACAATTTCAAAATGACATACTTTTGAACACATAGTTTTGAGTTTAATTTAAAATTTCTCAAACCAAACTGACTCGTCCAATATGGGAAACTGAACCAGTCAATTCAATTTGATTTCAGTTCGAATTCACCACCTATGGATTGTGTTCCTGGCTAAATTTATCGAACCTTCAAATTCTAAAAAAATAAACCTAATAACATCCCGGTGAATTAATAAATTAATGAATGATTTGCAATACAGGCCATAGCTTACAACATCATCATTTCATATATATTTGTTTCTACATTAATAATAATGAGTATATATGATGTCTTAATAAGATAAAAACGCACTCCAACATGATGATTTGATAAATCTTTCCCTAAGGGGACAATGAAAAAGAGTTTGGAAAGTATTAATCATATAATGCGAAACAAGAGAGACATCATTCATTCCACTCAGACATTTATATGCCTACTGGCAGTAAAATATGGTAGTAATATTAGAGCCACGATGTGTTTGTCTTGCATCCACTCTTTTTCATGTGTTGGCTTTTGGATGTCAAAACTTATGGAGTCCAAAGTTAGGAGAGGCGATGCGGTGTGGTGGGAGAAAATGAAGTTGTGGGAGATATATAGAGCTGCTGCTTCAGCATCACACTCTTTTTATTTATTTATTTTTTCTCAATGTGTGGTTGGTGGTATGCAAATGGTGCGAGTTCTCCACTTCCAAGAGCCAAAAACAGATAGCCAGATAGTTGAAAGCCGGCCAAACAATAAAATGTCAAAAATCACAGTTCTTTGTTATCCTCCCAAATAGAGAACTCAACAGAGGGAGATTCTGATTAGCTGAGAGACTCCGCATACATAAAAAGTGCCATTCCATTGAGTGAAATGAAGTAGCACTTGCATTAAACATTTCTAAGTTTCGTGGTTTGTAGTGGTGCTGATTCTGTAGGACGTGGTGGTGAAAAGGTTAAAGAGGCGTGGAGGGTTTCTAATATTTTGCCTCTTCAAACCTAAAGTTGGACGTAATGGCCTTCTTGTACCAAAAGAAAGATAAAACGCAAAATAAAAGGGGTAGATGTGTGGTTACATGCTTATACAGTAAACATCACTACACTACTAGTTGATGTATATAGCTGATCGATCATGCATTTTTGTTAGCTGGCTGACAGCACCAATGCAGCAATTACTGTTGAAAATTAAAATGATATCATTATAGCTAGAAAGAATAATGACATTGTGCACTTACTACTACTAACCCTAATCAGAGTTTATGTTTAAAACGTTACCTGGCTGGCTACTTTTATCGTCCTACACACGCTTAGAGACAATGTAATCAACTATCAGTGGCGTGAGGTTATCGCAAATGCAAGCACTCTGCATCGACCAACTGTGCCTTTCATAAACTCATGTCGGCAACCAAACAATATTTATGGAAAGACGTTGAAAAGATTGAGCCAATTACAGTAGCATCTTGTGCGCACATTAGGTTCAACTTCTTGTACGACGCTTGTATCTTCTACACATATTTTTATAGCCAGTTTCACATGAAAATAAATTTTGTTCTAAAAACGGACGAGCAAAGCCCTAAAATAGGGAAATTAGTGAGCAGCCAAGAACGTACAAACCTTCTTCTTGTTCTTTATTTTTTTGCTACGGTAGGGACACACAATGTATACACACCTTATACAATAATATTGTAATTAAACTTCGAAGTAGCTCAAAATTTAAATATGGTGGAAAATTGAGTGATGATCTGCCTTCTTAATTTTTTTTTTAGATTTGTTAACCGCGAAAAGGAATTCTTTTTGTTAGATTACACAAAATAAGTACATAAAACTTTGTCATCAGGGTGTGATCTGTTAGTAAATAAGGTGAAAGGTGAATCTTTATTTTTTTTATTTTTTTTTATTAAAGGGGATCGATAGTGGTTCCCCACTTCCCCCTTGGTGGTCAGGGGCCGCACACCCCCTCCACTTTGATAGTGTTACGCCCATACTCACTGCGGGCCAGCTCACGCGCACCTCCAGCGTATCTAAGCGTAAATGCGGTACCAACAGGGTTTGAACCCAGGACCTTAGGGTTGTTAGACAACACCCAAGACCACTAGGCCAACACCTTGTTGGTAAGGTGAATCTTTATAATCTCAATGATCAGAGTTTGAATAATCTTCTGGTGGTCAGGTGTGTGCGTTCTAATATACATATATAATAATTTTTTTTTTAAAAAGTACATAAAATCGTATATATACTTAAGTAGATGATAAAAAAATTTCAATGTACATAAAATATATTATTACTTCTAATTATATGTCTGGCCATTCAAATTAAAAGTACATTGTGTCAACATCATATTGTCTACCTCTATTTCCTTACACTAAGCAGCTGGCTTTTGGTGCTACTTATTGTGACTCAAGGGTCGAAAATTCTCTTTAAAAAAAGAGATAATCGAAGAAATTATATAATGATGCATATTATCTCACTATTTTTTTTTCATCTCACTATCATAATAGCTTTATGTTCTAGAAATCAATTTGAAAGTACAACACGAAACTCTAATTAATTTGGGGTACTCAGTTGCTCAAGCGGAAGGCTGTAGACTATACAGTACATAAGTTGTCATGGAACACCAAATTGAAATAAATATATATACGTTCAAGCATATTATTGGCTGTGGAATATTGATGGTTCTTTTGCACAAAGTCAAACCCTTTGTGATTAGGAAAGTCTTAAAATAAGCCACTTACTATATTTATTATAACAATTTGGTATAAAGTGTTAAAGGCAAAGAGTTTTTGGGCCAATCAACTGTCATTTGTCTCTGAAAAGAATAATTTGAGCGGGGTTGGGGCATGTTGGCTCCTGACAACTAAGGAAAAAAATTATACAAACTTAGGTTCTTTTTGATTTAAGGAAAATGAGAGAATGGAAAGAGTTGAGAAAATAAATTTAATATTTGGTTTACGAAAAATTAGGAAGAAAGAAAATTATATAAAAAAATAGAAGGAAAGTGTGTTTAAACGAAAGAATATATATCTCGATACTTTTCTTATGATTTTTTTTTAACCAAGCATAAAAAAAAATAATCTGAGATGTGGAATCAACTGAAAATTTATGTTTCATCTCATCTGTTACTGGTATTTTCCCTAAATCTAACATAAATTAATAGTGGATGAGGTAAATAATGATTTAATCTCTTATCAAAAGTTGTACAAGTGATTCCGAGGCATATCAAGAAAGCAAAAAAAACTTGAGATGTCACCCTAGCTAAGCGTGGGTGTAGCTTCCCGTGCATAATTATGGTAATTGAGAATAAAATCGATGAAAAATGTTAAAGTATTCAACTCCAAATATTCTCAAAATTTCAAACTTAAACAGTCTCCACAATTTGAGAGTGTGAATATGTAATATATATATCATCATTTCTCATATTCAAGGGGGAACAGAATTTCCAAGTGGAGATTAATTAATCCTCTTTGGGGAATTCGGTACTAAGTTCATAGTTCGTATTCGATTGAGTGGACCAAAAGTTGAAAGATTGAATTCCACAAAATCTTGACCCATTTCAATGGAAAACTGGCCTACTCACAAATCAAGTCACCCCCACAATTTATTCTCAAAAAATCTGAGAAATGAAAATAAAATTCAAATGGAATAATGAAATTATTATGTGATTCATTTCTAGTGAGAAAATAAAACTGAATAAAACGGAAGGGCACCTTCCTTTCAAAATCCTTATAGAAACAACAACTAACTCCAACAAAACTATACAAAAATTGGTTGTAGTTGGCCTCAGAGAATCAAAGCTACAAGCTCCTTCTGAATCAAAGCTACGAGCAGCTCCGCAAATCCACATTCACCAATCACCATGTCTTATTTACTCCCTCATCTCTAACAGTGTATTTTACTATCTTACTCTTATTATATGCATGCAAAGTGAGAATTATTAGATTAGTTAAATCCACACTCAAAATTAATTGAAGAGTCAAATTAGACCTTGTAATAGGCGATATGAGACTTACCCACTTATATGGCTCACCAAACGTACCCTCCCTCACTTGCGAGAGCTTTAGTTTGATTTCGATTTAATTAACTGTCCCTGACATTTTATATTTGTGGCGTAAACACAGTTTGATACTATATTAGATTCCTTGAATTTAAACTCAAAATTAATTGATAATAAATGGAGAAGCCAACTATATATGAGGATAGACTTAAAACTATTAATGGAAGATGTAAGATGTGTGTCCATTAATATAGCTCAATAGGAATTCAATTATTCCTTACATTTAAGAAAAAAAATCATAGTAAGATCGAGAACATATCCTCTCGTCATCATTCACTAATCGACACATCATGGATGTATATATATGTTATACACCAGAGGATTCAGATAAGTTTTACAAAATGGTAGATGAGTATCTTTGTCATGGCATCCCCTTGACTTCAGCATCTTTCTTATCCCATGCCATTATATCTGCCTGCCCGTCAACAAAGGTAACATCGATCAGGAACAACACGATCTATGCAAGTGGTCAGAAACCACATCACCAGATTTGCACGTTTTGAAGTCAGACAAATAACCCAAGACGACCAACAAGGAGGTCCCATATATTTAATGTCTCCGACAGACAAAAAGGTTGCAAATGGAGACTCATACATGGATAACCACCCTCCACTGCAAATCTTATGGACCCTTCTCACCTTCTATCCTCTTGTATCCCCTATCCAAAGGGGTACGTCCACTGTTTAGATAACAGTCGTCATAAATATAGCTCTATGTCAACTCAGTTAAATAAGACTTATCCAAATCCAAATCCTCAATTGATCAGCTGGAGAGGTCATCAAAGTGATGTTAACACATGGAGAAGCCAGCTAGCTAGCCAAAAGAGATGCATTCACTATCCATTCAAATGATTTAACTATAGCTTTACAGGATGGCAAATTCAATATGCTTAATTGCATCAGCTGACAACACATAGCATCAAGCAACTAAATGAGTTGTGAGGCTCTAAACATTGTGACTTCCACTACTGTGCTCGCTTTCGGCTGATGTTTCCATTATCATTCGAAAATCTTTGTCGTCCTTGATGCTTGAGAATAATGGATCGTTTACTTCCGCATCATAACTCGCGTGGACGCTGTACAACAGATACACAACCACAATGAGGGCTGAAAAAAAGGCGAACCTCAAGTAAGATGGACCGTCGAGTGAACCCAGTAAGAATATGTTCAAGAAGATGGATGTGGCTGGCACCCACGGCATCATGGGGACACCCCAAAACTCAGGCTTCCTGGCCGGAGTCACCATGCAGTTGAAAAGCTGCACAACCCCGAAGGCCACCACCGAGCTAGCCACAAGCATCAAAGTTTTTGGTTTGCCACTGGGTACAAAGCGCCAGATTATTGAGAAGACTAGTGAAGCGAACGTGAAGGAGACGAGAAAGGATAGTGTAGGCAAGGGCTTGGCTGTTCCAATCAAGACGTATCGCCTGAAAATCAAGGCATTTGCCACCATGTAGAATACGAAGAGTGTACCAATTGAGACCAGATTAAGGAGGACATCCAAATCAGTAAATAGCGCTATGATCCCCGTGAAAATTCCTGAAATAAAAAAACCACCACCTGGAGTTACTCGATGTTTAATTGGACTAAATACATATATTCATACAAATTTTTATATGAATACAAAATAAATCATACTATGGTGGTGTGGGACTGTGATGAATGACACATGCAAGTTTTCTAGTGTTATATTTATTTAATCAAAAGGAGTGACCAAAGTTGCATGCCTGTGATCTCATGTGCTTTTCACTACGTACAACGGCGCACATTCATTAAATAATACTACTCACCAAACAAATGTGCATTAAGCACGTACATGTATTATATTCATTCACAGCTACTCGCATGACAACCTCAATTATCACAAATACATCGAAAACAAATTTAAAGCACAATAAAACATTTTTGCCTTCATTGTGTCATCGTCACCTAAAACATAAGAGCAAGAACATATCACATCAATCTACTTTGGCTGATCCAAAACAACACTTTTTACATAGCCGCGCGTCCAACTAAATTATTGATACACTCGATATAAATATAATATAAATTTTTTTATCCGGATATTTTTTCACTAGATTCCACAAAAATTCATTTGACAAGCTTCTCAATTTATTTTATATGATCGTTGTAGTGTTATCCAATTTCAGACTTCTTTGTGGTGTCCACATTCCGCACCAAGTTAGTTACCAAATTCAATCCTATGGTTCGATTCAGTTTGATTTATTTTTTTTTATGAACGTTATTTATTAATTGATCTACTAAATAGAAGAGTTTTTATATAAATAATATTAAGGTATTGATATATATATATATATATATATATATAAATAAATTTACACATGATTTAAAATAAAGTTGAATAATTTGGTTCGGTTTGAAAAAAATAAAAAACCAAACCCAACAACTAACCGTTGCTTTTCAAAAATAGAAATCACAAACAAACCACAAATATTTCAAACCAATCGAACCTATTAATTTAAAAATTATATAATTTAATTCATCAATTTATCAAAATTATTTTGTTTAGGCTCCGTGTAAATAACTAACGTACTCGATCTATTCTACCAGAGAGCTAAACAAAAATAGCGGTTGTAATTAAATTTAATGTTAAACAAAAAACCAAAGCCTCAGCATAAGGGCCCCACAGGTAGACATGTGGGATCCACAGATATGTGAGGAGGCAAATGGTGAATGGTTGGATCGGTGATCAGAACCAACAGAGCCTAATCCTGTTCCTGAACCACAACTGAAGCGGTTCGAGCCGGACCCACGAACCAACGATTGGCTCCATAAAAACATCCCGACACGCATTTCGATGATGTCTGCCCTATCCGATCTAAATCCATATCCAGGTCGGTAGGGTAGGGTCCTACACTTATCTCTACTGATTACCTCCACTTTCGTACAAGTAGACGTCGAAATGAAACCTCACGCTCAAGCAATTTCTCAGAGCCGTGTCAGAACAACTGGAAGAGCAATTTAGGATCACTTTCGTACACTTATCGCATTTGCTATCCCAACGAAAGGTCACGTTAATAGTAAAGCCGTCAAAGTCACCCCTATATGAAGCGCAACAACTTTGTACTCAATTTCCCAACCCGCCCTTTTCCGTCTTACAAAAGCAGCTGAGGCTGGCTTTTCTGCGAACTCCAAATAATCTCCTTTTTCATACTAACCAAACATGTTTTTCATGTGATTTGAACTCCCAAAAAAATTTGTTTAGTTATAGTCTCATCACTACCTGCCGCTTATCCTTGTAGGATTGTGACTTTTTATCTTACTTATCTTGACATTGAAATTAGTGAGATGAAATCGACACACGTAAACAACACTTCAAGGGGCTAGAATGCATACCCAGAAAAGCCGAGGCGTTGACCGGTGTTGACGTCCTAGGATGCACCTTAGCGAACCAAGCTGGTGCCACATTCGACCGCCCAATTACGCACATGTACCGCGCCTGACCCAACATGGCCACCAATAACGACGTCAGGATCCCGAAACTCGCCCCAGCTCCGATCACGTTCGAAACCCAACTCCAGCCACCCTTGAACGCCGCCGTGAACGGCGCCTCCTCATCAATCTGATAAAACGACACCGTTTCATCAACTCGCCACTTTTATATCAAATCCTATTTTATTTTAATTAATTATATAATTAATTACCATGTCGTAGGGGAGTAGTTTACTCATAGACGCAGCCATCAAGCAGTAAAGAACAGTAACAACCACTACTGACCCGGAAACGCCGATTGGGATGTCGCGTACCGGGTCGTGGACCTCCTCGGCCATGGTTGAAACGGCGTCGTAACCGATATAGCTCAGGTACACCATGGCGGCTCCTTTCACAACTCCGTAAGCTTCGTACGGGAAAAACCCAGACGGGTGATGGGTCGGATCCGCCGGGTGGGTAAAGTTCCTCCACTCCCCTTTCCAGAATCCGATCACGATCACGAACGCTATGAACGCGATGTGTAGAATGGTCAATGCCATGTTGACCGTCGAGCTCTCTCTGGTGCTGGACACGTAGAAAAAACAGAGCACGTGTTAAATGTGGGCTCCTTTTTGGGAGAGTTTTTATTTTTGGGGTGTGAGATGGGGATTGTGTTTGCCTGAGGCAGATGATGACGGTGATGATGAGAATGACGGCGACGGCGAGAAAGTCGATCTCGTTGAAGCCGTTGGGTAGAGATGAGATTGTGATGCGCCATTTCGCGGTAGAGACGCCGATTGCTGTACCCAGATACGCCGTGAAGCTTCTCGAGACGGCGGCGTTTGACAAAACGTAATCCAGCACGAGATTCGCTCCGGTCAAGAATGCTGCAAACTCCCCTGCCGATTAAAGGAATAAAAAATGAATTCTTTCGTCGAATTTTCGAAATCCGAGGTTGAATTATCGAAATCCGAGGATGTAAAAGAATGCGAAGAGGCGGAGTTGGAAACAGAGAGTTGTTGAAATACCGAAGGTGACGCGGAGGTAGCTGAATGCGCCACCGGCGACGGGCATGTCGACGGCGAACTCAGTGTAGCAGAAGGCGGAAAGGAGGGCGCAGAGACCGGCAATGGCGTAGGAGAGGACGACAGCAGGGCCAGCGTGCAAGCGGGCGGCTCGACCGGTGGTGACGAAGACGCCGGCACCAACCATACCGCCGATGCCCAGTCCGATTAAGTCGAACCATTTGAGGGATTTGCGCATGTCGGGGCCTGATCGGGCTCGGACGCGGCTCATCTCATCGTAGGAGGTGGAGAGGGAGCAGGCGCGGAGAGCTAATCGGGTGTGGGTTTGGGAGAGGGCTCTGGTGTATGATTTGAAGCTGGAGAAGGAGGAGGAGGAGGAAGAAGAGGCGGCGGCAGACATGGTTGTGGGTTTTGGGATTGGAGTTGTTGTAGTCGTAAAGTGATTGAGATTGATGGAGAGAAGATTTGGGGAAGATGCGAAGCCGTTTGGGGGAAAGCAGAGAGGTTTTTATTCACAAAGTCGAGCCAATTGGATCTACTGGAAAATTTGATGGAATATAAAATTTGGTGGAAATTTTTTTTTTTGAGGGAAATCTCATTGAATTCATCTATTTTTCTTGTTTGATTAGGGGTAAAAATAGTGAGAAAATGTTAAACTATTTTTTACTTTAAATATATTTTTCTTCATATTTTTCATCTAATTTTCCTACAAATTTTCCTTCTCACTTTCTCACATATTTTTCTTCTTATTTTCCATCAATTTTTTTTCCACCACATTTTCCTAAACCAAACACACACTAAATCATCCCCTTTTTGTCTCATCTAAACCTTCAAACTGACTGCCTGTAACAACAAAGAAATTCTTAGGTGGACACAGTCAACCACGTAAATTATGTCACAGCCAATAAAATGGAGACACCTCATTACTCACTGCCACATCATAATCCACATGGACAGACTGTAAATCTGCAGCCAAACACATAATCTGCATCCGAACACTCACACTCGTATTGCAAAAAAAGCATAAACATATTAGTGTCGATTCAGGTTTCCATCCTTCATCAACGAAGTCTATTATACCACGAAAAACATTTCAGCAGATCATCACCATTGTCATCTAGAAAGCAAGAATCAGATTCCATTTAGACGATTGAAGACGATAAATCAAAAATAGATTTGTTTTTCAGAAGAATCTTTGATGATGGTTTTTCTTAGTCCTATTTTTTTATGAATATTTTTTATGAATTATATTCTTAATTTGATTCAAGATTATGTGATTTTAAGTTGGACGATAGAAATATATATAATATTGATTTCTGTGGGGCAAAAAGTTTAATGTCTACATAAGTGCAGTATCATTGTTTCTGTTAATAGCAATTCCTAATTTTTGTTTTTTTGTTCTGATGGCAGAAATATGATATCTGAACACGAAATTTTACAAAAAGTTACCGAAGAAGAAAGTGACAGACAAGAAGAAGTCAATTGTCATGAAAAAGTTATTTTTGATTCAAATGATGAAAAGGTCAATATTAGTGAATTGGGAAGGGATTTAAATGTAAAGTGGTGAACAGTGAGCAAGAAGCTTATGGTTTGTATTGCGATTATGCATATAGTTTGGGGTTCAGTGTAAGACGATGTAAACAAGCTTATTATCAAGAGACTAAAATACTATGTTGCAAACATTATTATTGTGCCAAACAATCAAGAATGGACGACCGTCTAATGTTTTCAATTATCATAAACCTGAAACAAGAACAAGATGTGGAGCCATGGTTCACGTAGTTGAAGTTTGTAAATTTGGCATGAAGTTTAAATTAGTTTTGATTGTAATTATTTTGCTTATAATGATAAATTAAACTGCTTCTAGTATTGATCATGTTTTCGTTTATATTTGCAGTAATGTATTGATGAAAAACTAATATGAGGATAAAACATGAAGTTATATCATGAAATGCTTGAAGTTTCGAGCCACTTTTGTTTAGTTATTCTTTTTCTTTTCATGGTGAAGGTGTGAAATTGTTGGGCAGAAATTCAACTTTGTTTAATTATCTATCTAGTTACAGAGTACTCTTACGTGTTACTTAAGACTACTTGATGATGTTATGTGGTTATTTTCATGATAGTTAATGCTGATGTTTTTGATTACATGTTTAGTTAAAGATTGTTTAGCATGAGTTAGCATTTTAATGAAAATCAATGCTGCTATATTTATTACAATTGTTTTTTTATTGTATAGCTACTGACATACATGTAGAAACAACAGGAAACTAAAAATAGTTGAAATATAGGCAGACAGTAAAATCAGTTTCCATATCTGAGTTTCTAATGTTTTATTTCAAATTATTTTTGTTGCATAGCTACTGACCTGCTATTACAGTTTTGTATCAGAATAGAGTAGCAAATTCAGCAAAAAAAGGATTCAAATTTGAGTTTATAATTGCTCAAAGATATACAAAAGATTTCAGATACCATTAATACAACTATACAAGAGTTAGCTAAATCTATACAACTTGTAATAATTCACAAGGACCAGACAAATATAGAAGAACAAATAAGGACATTTCTTCTGAATCCCAGCTTTGCGAGGATTTGAAGCCGCATCCATCCTTCCAATAACAACACCCTCTCAACGATAAAATAATAGAAGATGCAATAATGCTTGCAAGGCTGCTTTAGAATTCATAAGAAAGCAACCAAACATAAATCTCAAGTGGCTCAATCTGACCACAGATACAACACGAGGTGAGCTCATCAACTGGTTGGAGACGCTGAATATACCATTTGAGCAGCTTTCGTCCTTTAGGAAGAGAAAGCGGGCGTAGAAGCACCATATCATCTTCAATTATCAACCCAATAATCTCACAAAATTTTGCCATGTGGGATGATTAAACAAAATGACGCAGCCTCACGTTCTAGTGCCTTCTTTGCTTTAAATGATCTTCACCATCTTGGAATTTATTGAACTTTAAAAAGAGATTTATTTCATCTACATCGAGTAACATATACACATACCATCTTCAATTGACACTTGAGCTACAAGCAAGGGTTCCTGCTCTAAGGCCATCTGATTAGCCAAATTTACCGTTTAAATAAAAGCTGTTGAAGAAGGGTTTGAGGTTTGAATTGGTAAAGCGCCAGATCTTTGAGAAGCCGGATTTGAAGTTTGAAGATAAGGGATGAGTTATATATATATGGTGAGAAGGGTTTTTGCAAGAAAGGATAAGGCGAGATGGTGAAAAGTATTTCTTCGATTGTTAGGGTTTAGGGAGGGCGATCGATGTGTGGGTGTTTGTGTTTTGGTTGAGGATAATGGAGTGTTTGATTGCGGATTATGTGTTTGGCTGCAAGTTTATAGTCTGTCCAGATGGGTTGTGACGTGGTAGTGAGTAATTAGGTGTCGTCATATTATTGGGTGTGACCACAGTGCACGTGGTGGACTGTGTCCACCCAAGAATTCTTCACAATAACATTAAAGATGATGAATTTTTCAAATCACGATTACCATCTACTCTGTCCAATAATCTTAAGATTTTAATTGGAATAACCTTCCACCCTTTATTGTTCCTCTCAATTCTGCCGGATTTTTGGTGTATATAAGAGGTATTGTCTCACAAAACTCAATACAATAATTTATTAGTATAATTGGACTTTTGATTAGGATATTCAATTTCGTCTCATGAATGTTTCTCTTTATTTTATACATAAGCCTTTAAACCTTTAGATGTCCCTAATAGGCGAATTATAGTCCTGTGAGGATTTTCATGCACTAAATTATCCACAAATCCCGATTTGCTGACTTATAGTGGATGATTTAAAATCTTCTAGCCTTTTCGTAATGGAATAGTCATTTTGCCGAAAATGACTTTTGACATTTGAGACATTTTTTTCTTAAAAGAATGAGTCTTCATTGTATCTAATCGATATAAGGGTTAGAAACCATATTCTTTCACGTCCCTTAACTTTTAACAAAAATTACTACATTTTAAGTATGATCCAACCACTCTAGACGAGTAACACAATTACCTACGCTAGCAAGGGCTAATCCACAAACATATGACTCAAATCTTATTTTCAATTTCCTAGATGAAGTCGCTGTCCATAAGGAAAGAGAGCCCGTAAAAATTTTATTTAAAGATAAATCTTTCAGTGTTTATATTCTTGTGCAAGAGGGTTCTCCCCTGATATTTCTTTTGAAATCAACTAAATGATAAACCAGTTATAAAGAAGAACCATAGTATTCTCAAGTTTCGTGTGAAGGCGGACTTTGGCCTGGCTTTTCTCCATAAGTATTTTTTATATCTCTTATTGACCTTCGGCTCTTTTTTTCAAAGGTTTGGGGAATTTATCTTCCGCCCATTGAATAATTTGTTTTTGAGATATTGAACAATGGAATCATAAAATTGTTCTACACTTACAATTTTAGCAACATTTGTAAAAAAATATGTAAGAATTTTAACGCAAACTATTCAAAAGTAGGATTTTGGATCACCTACAAATATGAGATTTTTTTGAATTTTTGAAATTTTAAGATCAGTGCCCACTAGTTGAAAATATCATTGATCATTTAAAACTTTCTTTCAGAAAAAGTTAACTCTATCAAAGAAATAAGAAATCAATTGCATACGTAAAAAGTTGGACTTAATATCTCATTTGTTTTCAAATAATTTGGAAAAAGATTTTTCACAAATCAAAAGTGGTTGGAGAATTTAAAATCCATCTAATCTTTTTGTAGGTTTTGAAAATTTTCTAATTTTTTTTTCATTTTTTAAAATACTTTTGGAAAAGTGTACAACCTTATCCAAAATCTTTTCTGAGTAGTTCCTCGCATAATCCTAATCTCCACATGAATTGTTTTTCAATTTATTTTAAAACTTTGCACTTAGTGAATTTTAGCACTCCACGCTTTAAAATTGTTCAATCACATTCATTGATTGCCGATAATTCAATCAAGAAATCTATTCCTACTCCTAAAAATTAAACAAACATTTATAGTGTTGGATCACTTCTTGTAAAAATTGCGTTCAACGGTCTTCAAATTTGAGCCATTGAATATAAGCTGGCACAAAATTTGATAGACCTCAAATTTATGAACCATCAATTCATCCATGTAAAACTACTATAGTCATCTACAATAGTAAGAAAATAGGAGTAACTTTTATAAGTTGTATGCTTGGGATCCCTATGTATCACAATTTATTAGATCAAAGAAATATTCTCTAAGAAGCAAACTGTTTTCAGATGATAATTTTTTTTTTCTAAGTGGCAGATTTGAAAAGGGTATAAATTCTAATTGGAGGACAAATAATCTGGGGGAAATGTGATGAAGTATGGAGTATGATGCATGACCCATCCTTTTATGCCATGAAATTTGGATGTTCCTAAGTTAAAAATTCATAACCATTTTGATCAATAATAAGTGGAAAAATCGAGCATTACTTGTTGTGATTGTATTGACAGTGTGTGAAGTGGATAAATCTGGTGTTGATTTTGATGGCACCAACATAAGTAGATCATGACATTGTTCTATGACAAAATCCAATGAGGATTTAGAAAGATTTTCATTATCTTCAGCAGACAAATTAGTATAAGTCTCGGCAAATATCATATTGGGTTAATAATTAACAAATTTCTTTCTATTTGCTATTATTTGCTAGGGAGCAAGTGATCTTAAATCGTGGTGATTCTGTGAAAAATCAATGTGCCTATAACACTGAACCTTTGCATGCCCAGATTTTTTACAACAACTGCATTCTACTGCTATTGTGAAAGTTTTAAATTTATCACCATATATCTTTGTGAACTTATTTATAAGCGTAATTCATATTATGTGAGGCTTTGTTGAATAAGGCAATGGATTTTGTCCCATTCTTTGATGAGTTCTGTCTTTGATTTTCCTTTTGGATCACCATAGAGTAGGTTGCTTTTATTTTTGAATAGGATTCATCAAAAGTATATTGAACTTCCGATTGTTAAGAATTCATCTTTTAGTCACATCTGGAATTGCACAGTTTGATCCTCCTCATCTTCATGTTTCTCATCTAAATATCTGCCACATTTTGATGTGCGACATTCTCTAAACACCATCATTTTCTTAATAACATCCTTTGAACTTTCAACTTAGCATAAAACTGATCAACAGTTGAAGAATTCCGCCTCAAAGAATAATATTCAGCTTTCGATTGTGCCTTTCTTAGACCACTCTTCTCAATTAACCTTGTAACTAGTTCATCCTATAATTGTTTGACATTTGTAACATACATCAAAATCTTTGCTATGTCAGTGTTCAGAGCATTATTGATCAAAGAAATAACAGTTTCATTAGCACAATAATTAATATCATACCACAATTCTGAATCAACAGTTGAAATAATGATATATCCATTTATGAAACTAAGCTTATTTCTTGTTGATTATGCTATTATTAAACTTCTTCTCATTTGCTCAAATGTTTCTATACCAATCAGAGTAAGGAATTTTATCTCATCTAGTCAAGCAATTTGATGTCAAGCAAATACTACGTAGTTTTGAGTTATAATTGTTAGGGATCCCAGGTAGTACAGAAAGGATCCCCGCTTCAATTAGATCATGTCGATGTCAGGTATGAGTATGACTACTACCAGAACTAAAGGAAAAATAAAATCACACGAGAGACATCAAATTTACATGGAAACCACTTCAAAATTAGGCAGAGTAAAACCACGGGAGAAGAGGAAATCATACATAAGACAAAACTTTTCCATAAGAAAAACATACAAGAATTCTACAACTCCACCACACACAATAATGTATACTCTCTTGCACTCTCTACTTCAAAAAACAAACTCACAAACACAACTACACCCTCACTTGTGAAAACTCACATTAAGAAGTATGAACAATATTCCTCACTTGATGTAGTAAACTAGAGAGAAGGAGTTGTTTGAAGGATATTTTTTTCCCTTCACCTTGGTCTCCTTTTTAGCCAAAATGAAGGAAGACATGATCCTTAAGCTAAGGAGGTATATAACTCCTTTTCTCATCTTCACACCTTGTTTTCAACCTTTGTGGCTTTCACACTTCTTTGATGATTTTCTCACTTCTTAATTTCAACATTTGATGGCTCTTCCCAAACCATACAACAATGGTTGCAATCTTTGAATTAGAAAGCAAACAAGCATACCTCTTGTATTCCTTTGTTAACAATAAGAGAGGAAGAATTTAGCATGTGAAGATAACTCTTTGTAGACAATAAGAGAAAAAGATTTTTAACATGTGGAGAATATAAGTGTGACTTATCAATAATCACCAATCACCAACCGCCATGTGTTTAATGAATAATTTTTTTATTTAATTTATATTAAAATGTACATATGTACACTACTTATTGGTTAGAAAAAGGATAACTTCCATGACAGCATATGACTTGACTGCCTCGGATAAACATCCTCAGAACAATTGTGGTAATTCATGTTCTAGAGTACTCGCAAGGTTGAACATAATATGGCTGTCGATCAGTTATATGATTTTGACTAGCATATAAACCAGTTACATTCCAAAACTATGACTAGATAAAGGTTCAGCAGTTGGTTCATTCTCCATTTTCAGATAGAAATGTAAATTATACTCGCATTATAATAAGAGAAGACGGTGGACGAACAAACAAACTGCTCTCAGATCAACCAACAAGAATCAAGAACAAGAAAGATTCTTTATAACAAGTAGAAATAAAGTGAGTTAATTAACCATATTTCCATGGCGAATTTGCAAAAATCATGAGAAATGATACCATGAGATCTGATAGGGTTTCAAATAGATGTAGAATCACATGCTTTCGTATTCAAAAACTTATAGATGTAGAATCACATGCTTTCGTATTCAAAAACTTGAGTTCGATACAAACAATGGAGACATATATATGTATATAGTCGAGTTAAGAAGAAAGAAAGCTTTATGAGGAAAAGGCAACGTTAGAACAAAACCATGCATGCCGCTTGCTTCAAGAATCAAATAATGCGCCAATTAAGCCAAGTGACGACACGCCGCTTTGCTGAAGGCTGCAGCAACCAGCAAACTCCAGCTTAGGCCAATACCGCATGATGCCGTCTGCTGCTGAAATCAAAAGCCTGATCGCATCACACAATTGCGACGCAGTTTGTAGCCAAGAGAAGCAGCTGAAGAACCTGCATCAAGATCTGGGGTAAAAAAACACTTTAACTGTCTTGGAAACTCATCACCGGGATTTGAGTTATTCAATCATAAATTGTTGATCTCGGTGCAGATGGGACTAAAAGTGTACTGGTCAAGTCAGCCAAAGAAGTTAAATGACACGCCTCAAGCACCGAGTTGCGGTGGTCTCTTTTTCCTTTGATGACTTTGTGGGGTGGTTACTGTTCAACGCGTTTGCTCAAGCTACGACTCTGCTTAGTCCTGAACCTGGTACGAGTCTTAGTCATTGGCTGGGGAAGAATGAACTGGTTGGCAGCTGTCAGGGTTAAGATATCAGTTGGCTAAGCAAGTCACAGGATCATTGAGTCATTGTACTCAGATTTTAAACTAACCCTCTAAAATATCCTACTTTCTTCATTTTTGATTTTATGGTATCTCATGGTTTTATTTTTATTTTATTTAAAAAAAACTGTAATTTTGATAGAAATAGGATATTATAGTCTTTATAAAATAAGATACGATAGAAGTAAGACAAAAAAAAAATCATTATATTTAACCACGATTCTTTAAAATAATGTAGGATAGAGTATTTGGAGAAAAAAATCATACCTGCACAGTCACGGGTTAGCCATGTGATAAGGTTTGGGGTCTCTTTTTAGTCTCAATAATATTTTCATAATTATTGAGTATTGTACACTTTCGTGAGGTCGGGTGACGAATCGGATGATGGATTATGAAACTAGACATCAATTTGAGTCTTACTATTTGTGGATTACATAAATCAGATAAGTGATTGTTCTTAAAGAACAAGTATGTAAGGAAAATAATGGTGATGTTTCTTCACAAGGAAATGAGAAAAGCTCCATTAGCTCTTTAAGGGAGGAATGATGGTGAGTTCGGCCACCCCCGGAATAAGTGATCGGATGCTAACCCTAAGTGAGCCCAACCCATGTGAAACATGAGGGCGGGTTTTCGAGAATCTCCATAAGGTATCAACTTTATGGAAGTCGTTCAAATTGGGCGAGACCCCAATGACCAGTCGAGGCTAGATAGACGATGATCCCTAAACCTTTTGAATAATGAACATAAAAAAGACCAGAGGGATCATTAGATTAGACTGGATTTCTCTTAATGTGATATGAGAATCGGAAGAAAATTTGGGAAGGGACTCTTGTACATTAATCGAGGAACGATTAGGCGAAATCCTGAGATGGATCTCATGGATCATCTGATATCTGGGCTGAGTAAGGTGCGTCCATTCATTGAGATCATCTCACGAGTCACTCAATGATGCGTGGTTAAAAATAATCTCGTATCTCACTTGATATTCGGATAAATAAAGAAACCCCTGAATATTGAGAAGGTAGGCCATCATCCTTGAAGATTTGAACGCCACACTATTTTAAGTATCACAGAGTAATTAAAAAAATAAAAATACGTGACATTACGCTACGATCACGACAATCAGAAACTACTGAAGATAGGGCAGTCTATCTGAACAGACATGTTACACATTCATCTGTTCAGAAGGCTTTTATCAAATGTGATGAGAATCTGAAACCGACAAGCATGAAAAGAAAAGTGTGATGTGGATCAGAAGTACCAATGAAAACACTCATTCAACAATAAGTATCCTTTACACGCTTCAAAATATTTAGACTGATTGGGATTTTAAGTGGCATTAGCAAATCCAAGCACATAAACTAGTACAAAACTCTAGCAATTGCTCCAGACCCCAACATATAATAAATCAGAAACCAAACCCGTCGTATCGCCATCTCCACAAACACTTTTCCAATTCATTCATTATATACATGCTTGAACTGAACTTCTCCCATCCCCCTACAACACCCCCAAAAGCACTATCAAAACTATTCAGGATAGGTATATCATACAAAGCCTTTCTCAGTAATCAAAAGGCCATCCCGAGTAGTTCATTTCATAAAACTCATTGTTGGCACTTGAGTTGTTTCCTCCATGGCCATTGTGGTTATTGCCTCCTTGAGGCGACTGGCGCAGGGTGCTGCTCAGGGAGTAGATTGCCGGGGCTGATGATGGCGTGCTTCTCCTTCCACGATTAGGCACTCCAGTTCCCCTACTGTAGTTTCGGTTCGGACCGCTGTAACTGTGTGAGCTGCTGCGAGGACCCCTTAAAGTCTGAGGCAGCTCCTGACGACAAACTGGGCAAGTGTTGTGTCGTGACAACCAGGGAACAATACACTCTGAGTGATAAATATGGCTACATGGCATTAGCCTCGCTTCTGTGCCCAGCTCAAATGTATCCTGACAAACTGGGCACTGGGATTCTGAGAGGAGATGAGCTTGGCTGATGCTTATGGTGGGCATTGCATCAATAGAGGTACGAGATGCAGGTATCGGGCCCTGACGATCATTCATCATAAGTTGCCCAAAAAATTCCTCCAGTCCCATGCCTGAAAACAAGTGGCTGACATTGCCACGCCTCTGACTTTGAGGGCCTCTATGTATTGTGGCGGACACTCGATTGCGTCCATGGTTCGGCGGAGGCAGACGAGACTCATTATCGGCCATTCCAAAACTAGAGCTGCTTCGACCTATGTCAATATCTGCATTCAACTCCTCTCTTCTATTTCTCATAAAATACATAAAGGAACTCAGGAGCCCGAGTGACTGGTCGGGATTGTTCCGCTGTGTAAATGCATACAGATTCTCAAACAACTCATCAAAGTCTCCATCCTCCTCCGCAAGCAATCTTGAGAAACCTTGAGGGCGGCCAAGTTCCAGCCCGCCAAGTTCTTCAACAAACCCACCATTGCAATATGGGCAACAAGTTTGCCCCTCCCTTATATAAACAGCACTCCGGCATTGGTGACACCAGTGTGTGTCTTCAACAATCGACATTATATCTGGAATCCAAGCCAGCCAACAAAATAAATCAGCAAAACATTAACAGCTGCGAAAAGCTTAACATGTATAAACTGCCTTACATAGTCAGTTAGTTGAGAAATGTAGGAAACATAAATATAAGACCCAAGCTGCCACTACACTCACTTTTCAGCAGCCTGGCTGTGGCTTTCAACAGAAATGAACAGTGCTCTGTATATTTGACCATGAAAAACAAAGATCTGAATCGTAAATGAACATCTGAACTCATCGCAAACAAAGCTGACCCAGATACAACAGTTTATGGATGACAAACATGACACCATGCACAAAGACTAGACATGTTTCAAAGTCTCAAACTATACATAACATTCAATGAAATTCACTGAAGACATATAAGTATGCTGCAACTGAAATCATGTCCCCACACAAAACAAAAAAGTAGAAAACAAAAATTCCATCCAGACTCAATAAATCATCACTTTCGTCCGCCTTGATCATACTCATAATTGTACTGGGAAAAAAACACATTATAATGTCATAAACCAGACCTCAAGATAAGCCATTTCATTAAAATCCTCAAAACTCAATTTTCCAGCACAACAAAACAAACTGAAGACAACCAATCTACTCATCAGTTCAACCACCAGAATCATCAGATCAGGGCCCCCCCAAGACTAGAGAAAACATCAACATCGCAACAATTAGCAATTTGGTTAGAAGAACCAGATAAACAGACCCCAATTGCAAGAACCCTAACAAACTTATGAGCTGAATAAGATAGATCGAAAGTGCATGCTAAACAAGAAAAGAAGAATCTCAGTTAGTACTTAGTAGATGGGAGTCAAAGGGGGTTACCAGGTAGCGAGGAGATGGAGATGGAGATGAATTGGGACTGGGAGGAGTGTGGGATTTCGGGGGTAGTGATGGAAGTAGAAAATAAATAAAGGGCGAATTAAGAGTGAGAACTGAGAATTGAGTTGAAATTTACATTTTTTTTTAAAAAAAAATATTTTTAAAGGGACCTAAATTACTGATATGACTGTTATCAAATAAGACACAAATCATATTTTTTTTTTTGGTAATACCATTAGTACAAAGTAAATTGTTAATTAATTTCAATCTCGCTTTCAAAGAATATGAAAAATAAAGGAGGAAAATTTAAAAGGGGGTCTGAACTATCACCGCTTATCCAATTGGGTCAGAATTATCATGATTTTTAAAAAGATGCGATGAAAAAATGGACTGATTTTTTAAAATAAAATTCATCATTATATTCCAAAACTAATATTATTTTAAGACTTAGATTTGTGTGCGAAACTTACGTTGCTTGGTTATCAAAAGATGTCATTTTTTTTATGTGCGCAAAATGATATAATTTATTTTGATAACCAAACGACGTAATTTTTGCACACAAATCTTAATCATGTAGAAACAACACCACTTGTTTGCTAACCGGACTATGCCCGACTCAGTTGGTGCAAACAACCACACTGATCCGGCTGTCGCTGTCGCCGAGATGGAGGGAGCTCCGAAAATTTTCAACGATTAGAGACTGAAGGCCAGTTTTTTCTTGAGGCAGAAGAAGTTGAAAAGCTATTATCTGACATTAGAGTGAACTGTGAGCAAAGGAGAGGAGTCATGACCGGAAAAGCTGCATTCAAGATTACACTCAACTTGTTGTTAACCATAATTTTCTTCATGAATTTGGATTCAAAAAAAGCTTGAGATTTCAAGAAGAGCTTCTCGAATTTGATGGATCCAGCCGGGATGGCAAACATGACCGACTATTTTTCTTGGTTTAGGCGAATATGGAGCTTCTATATTGCCTCCCCCAAAAACTAGCTCTAAATTTATCGAGTTCACAATTATTTGTTAGAATTTTCTCTACAATTCGTGCCAGGATTTTGAATTTTAATAAATTGGAATTTATTTCTTTTCATTGAGTGGTTTGTAAGCTTCTGTATATTCACTACCAGATTTTAAATTTTTTGCGGATCATATTTTCACCGTAAAAAATCCGAGGAAGACCCGAAAAATTATATTTTTCGGGCCTAAATTTGACACACGAAAATAGTCCTCAAATAAGCCCGAAAAATAAATTTTCGGTTTTGTTATCGGATTTTTTTCGGGTCTCCGGGGACGGGATTAAAATATCATAAAATAGAGGGTCCTTTGAGGGTCCTTTGCGTACTTGTTTCGGACAACATTTTTCGGACCATTTGAGGAGATATAGGGGACCAGATTTTCGGGTCATTTTCGGGTCATTTGAGGGTCATTTTCTCAGATTTTCGGATATAGGGGAAAATGATCCGAAAAATTTCGTCAACCCGTTACACATCCTAAGAGCATCCGAAAAGCGTCCGAAATTTTTTTTCGGGCCATTTCCCACCCGATAATACTGATCCGCAAAACTTTACGAATCTGGTAGTGATTTGAGGAAACCGTGGTTATCTTAGTCAGAATATGTTGAGAGGATATTAGACAGATTCAGGATGGGCGGTGCAAAGCCAGTGAGCACTCTATTAGCAAATCACTTCAAGCTTTCTTAAGATTAATGTCCCTAGACATATAAAGACATTGAAAACATAACATTAGTACCTTATGTCAGTGCAGTTGACTATCTGATGTATGCTATAATATGTTCTCGTTCTGATTTAGCTCCTGGTGTTAGTCAAGTTTGCAAATCGATGTCTAAACTAAGTAGGCGACATTGGGAGGTATTCAAGTGGATTTTTAGGTACTTAAAAGGTATTACGGGGCTTGGTATTGTATTTGGCACCAGTGGAGTGACCCATCATATTCAGAGTTTCAGACTATGCAGATGACTTGGATGATAGAAGATATACTATTGTATATTTTTTACTCTTGATGGAGGGCCAATATGTTGGAAGTCAACAACTCAGTCTACTGTGGCATTGTCTACTACTGAAGTAGAATACATATCAGTGGCTGAAGTAGCAAAGGATATTTTATGGCTTACCGGGTTAGTAGATGAATTGGATGTTCAGCAAAGTGGAGTTCAGTTGTATTGTGATAGTCAAAGTGCTATTCATTTAGCAAACAATCAGGTGTATCATGTTAGTATTACGCATATTGATGTGAGGTTTCACATTATTAGAAAGTTGATTGCATCTGGGGAGATATTGTTATCATTCATACTTCAAAGAATGCAAATGATATGTTGAGCAAGCCAGTTACTTTCGACGAGTTCAAGTACTGTTTGGACAAATTGAATGTTTGCAGTTGCTAGAAGAGTAGGAACCCCAGGGCACTTTGAGGTGCGAGATACCCCATAATTTTATCTTCTAGAGAGTATGATATTTATTAAAGTGGAGATTTACAGATCCTGTTGGAGGAAACGCACACGGGCCTGAGAGTGCGGTATAGAGTGATTCAGTAAATTTGTACCTATGGTTACTATTATAAATATCATGTAGCTGTAACCTATTTGAGGTGTCTCAATGAATAATACACATCCACTTTTTGTTTGCGAGAATGTAGGCACACTGCTGAATCTCGTTAAATCTTACGTGTGCTTTATTCTTATTTATTAGACAGAATTCTCAACATTATACTCAATTTGACTTTGGAACATACTTATGAGGGCAAACGAACTTTTTGTATTTCATTTTATTTTATATAATTTATTAGTTTTTAAAGAATTATGAATGCAATATATATAAAAATTAGGTTTTACTTTGGAGAGAGTATGGGAGAGAAAGAGTTGGAAAGAAGATGATGGCAAAGAAAATGAAAAAAAATTGAGAGAAGAAATAAAATTGGTTGATACCGAGTCAGTGAGGGATTTGAGGAGGAAATGAGAAAAATTGGAAAAAAATGTGTTTCTCAACCGGAGTGAAGTTAAATCAGAGTAAAATTTAAATTAAATACTCTTTCTTCTAGTAATATAAGAATGAGGAAAAATAAAGGGCAAAAAAATCATTTGAGTTTAAATCCTCCCAAATATGAAGGATTGAAAGATAAAGGATATGGAGGAAGTTGAGAAGATTCACTCCCTTAGTTTCCTTCCTTTCAAAATTGAGTACCAACTAATTTCTCTCCAAATATTTTAAAATACTTTTCTATCTCTTCTAGTCTCAATTTGGAATCAAACCCTAAGATGTTGTTTTGAGGTTCTTCTATAAATTTTAGTTATATCAATTAAGCTAAAATAAATTCTATTACCTTTTTCTCATCAACAAATGGTGTGCTAGGGATGCTCGGCCTTATGTTAATCTATATTTTTAAAAAAAATCTAAAATTAAATATAATCAAAAGTTAATTTGTAAGATTATGTATCTAATTTTTCATTGTTCACTTTATGTAAAATTATGGTGTTATTAAAAGTTGATTGTGGATTCTAAATAACCTTGGCTGTGATTTTTCTTAGGTTGATAGATAAACAGTTTATAAGGACGGACTAGATTGAAGATAAACCCTTGTAAGTTTGTTGTTTAAGATAATTGTAATATCGACCTTTCATCAAACTTCAATTTACATACAAGATGAAGTCAACATGACTTTATTTATTGTATCAGATCGGATTTTAGACACACCTTTAAATAAACCGGTCTAACGTGTTGGCTACGTCCGTACGAGATCCCACTTGTGATATATTGGTTCTAATTAGTTTGATTGTGGTTTCGTCTGTCTATACGATCTCACATGTGTGGAGTGTTGATGCATATAAAGGATATTGCCACACATCGCTCACAAAGCTCAATACAACAATCTATAATTATATTTGGACTCTCTTATCAGTTGATTTTGAGTGTGGAACCATATATTCTTACATGGTATCAGAGTAAGGACATCATAATAAAGTCGCTAGATTCCGGTAGATTTCTAATGTTGTTCTGCATTTGATCAACAACTTTATTAAGAGATTGAGTCTCGATATACTTGAAGCCTTTGTTGTTAACTGGTTCTTGTGATCTAAGAATTGAGCTCGATATTGCATCATATAGTTGTTTGAGTAATTCAAACTGAAATTCGATAGTCGAAATGTCAAACGATTCATCTGAAAATGAAATAAAAACACATAGAATTATTAACTCTTCAGGTGTGGAGCTGACTTCCAACACCAGTTTCATGCAATTAAACCTTAGACATCCATTATATGTACAGTCATGTGATCATACAAGCATGAAAATATGCAACATTACTCTGCTAGAAATGGAAAACTTTTATCCATGGAATCATGTAACTATTGTTAGATTATTATCAAGAAACAAGATGAGTTTGGTTCTTAGAACTGTTGAGATTCCTGAAGAAACTTTAAAACTTTATCTTGATTATGTGTGTTGTCGTGATTGTTAAGATTTTAAACTATGTACTAGATATGGAGAGCACAACAAATCAATGTTGTTTCACTTTAGACAATAAATTATCAATACACATCAAAATGAGATGAATGTGGCATCTTGAAATGTCGAATCTGATGAAAAGAATGACTTGTAAATAAGTTGTAACATGTGAAATGTACATGAACTTATTGAAAGAATCTGAGTATGGAAGAACTATGAAGTTCTTTATGAGTTTACATGAGCGATATGCACTAGTCAAGAATTAGATTATGTTGATGAAACCAGCATCAAATCTCAATACAACTTATAATATGCAGCTACAGCATAAAACTGAAAGATTATATACTATCAAAGCACTACCAGAAGTCATAATTTTGCTGAAGAGACAGAGGGCGTGAAGTATACTTACTATAAGAAAATAAACACATAAAATAAATTTTAGAAATTTATTAAATTTTTAAAACATCATAAGGCTTATAGGCCTCCCAATGAACACTAGTTGAAGAATCAACAAAAATTAGCACCCATGATATTGAAGTTTCCAGCACCGATCACTCAAACAAAATAACATCATGTAATCATGGTAAATATGTTCTTTTCACACATGTTCGACTATAAGAATCGAAGAGAATGTTCCAATTAAAATCAGACACTACATATGGCAAATCATTTCAAGAAATGGCAGGTATTTTTTAGTGTTTTACAAGTAAGGCTGATTCTGAAACTTGGTCATAGATCCATGAGCCATACATCATACTGCATCTGAATTCGCAACCTTGATTCACCTCATTTTCTTCTTTGTGTTTGTCTTTACTCTTCTAGATGGTGGTTCCAGTCACATTCCTAACATCGGATCAATCACATCGTCTGCACCAATAACCTTACATATGGTACTATATGCACCTTCATTCAAAAACATCATTCTCTCCATTTCTCAACGCCTTGCTCACTAATAATTGTCAACTTTTTTATACGCAGAAATTGAATATAACCTGACACCTCATATACATTAATGGATTGGGTCAAAAAATATAGTTTTGCTTGTTTTTTTTCATTTTAAAGATTTTAGGGTTCTAGCGTGTTAGGATTGTATAGTTTTAGAGTATTAGAATTTTCAGATTTTAAGGTTTTACGATTTTAGGAGTTTTCAGGGGTTACATACACTAGTATTTATCATCAGCTAAATCAATGAGCAAGATCAACAATCGTGGGCTTTTCGAAATCAAATAGATAAATACTTAAAGGCTCGAACTGAGTAAGCTTGACTTGATTCTTTCTCATAGGTTCAACTGCTTTCTTATGAGACCAAACTCATGAACAAAATAAATAAAATAAAAGAGAATTAATCAAATTCATTTCTATTTTAAATTACTTACTCAAAGGATTTCGACCACAATTTGAAACATATATTTGACAGATAAAATTATTATTGAACATGTTAAATTTAACACTCAATTATTGAGATTAAATTAAATCGATTAGCTTCAATTAAATAAGTTCAGTTCAACCAACCTAAATCTTCATCACCATCACGAAACAACCTAAATCCTCTTACCATAACGTGGAACTTGAAACAAAGACATGTTCATTTGACGCCAATCGAAACACATACAAACAATTGTGTACTAAACGCTTGAGAGATTCAATTTCATTGCACTCAAATGATTATTGTGGATCGATTGAAATAGCTCTTTGCGCTAGATTTGAAGCACAAGGAGTCACACTGTGATTAATCCTTCTTATCTCGACTCTATTGACGATTAATCTTTCTACGTGTTAGAGGCATCCTCCTCCTATGAAAGGCCAAGAAATATATTAATTTTTCCAAAACACATCAAGAAAAAAAAAATACAATATCAAAAAATTATTCACCGAGCTAGTTTATTTGAACTCACAAATACTATCTGTTCACCTCAAACTTCAAATTATGTTACATCTTTTTACCTTTATATGGAACTTTTTATTGGGTACGAAAAATTATTTTATAAAATATATCTTTACAATGCAGAAATCTACCCAAAAAATAAAGGTTCATGCAATTATGATAAAAAACCGGTAAATATCAATCACCATTCATTGATTCCATTACACGCACGCTGTTAATTAATGATAGTGTTTTGACAGAATGATCTTCAGAAACATGTGGCAATTAACTGAAATAAATGGTGTCACAAAAGTATGCCGGCATAAACCGTACACCAAGGAACTCGCAGCGATGGACAAACCAATTCATACAAGGTTCTCCAGCATCCATTACAGAAACCATACTCGAAACAACCAGTCTTGATGGGATTAGTCAACACGAAAGAATAATAAGACTCCGAATAGTACCATGGAGCAGTAATTATTCATGCTGCAATACTTCCCTGATTCGCCTTCACTAATGCTGTTTTAAGAGCTTGCTTTCTGTCCTGGTTTCTGTTGACGAAGTAACAGTTGATATTAACTTACAGCTTATAAAAAGTAAAACTAAGCAAGATATGTGGCTTATGTTATGGTGAATTAGAGATCAGTATGTAAAAAAGTTGTCATGGCTTTCCAATGGCTATGGAGATCTAATCCCAAAGATCAATATGTTACAAAGGCCTGAGTTCCATATTGCATTCATAAAAATGTTTGCTACCTAGAGGAACAAATATTTGTCATTGTCAGGCATGTATTAACATAAACACAATAATGGGAGTGAAAAACAAAACGTGATAAAATATGCAGAGCATCCGAAAGCATACAGAGGGCCTCTAGTCAACCTCAAGAGATCTTAAAAGGTCACATCCCAGAGTCCAAAAATAAGTCTTATGGAGTAGCATAAACAGAGCTTAGGTTACAAACTCCAAAGTGAGATTGCCATCATTTTCGGCTGAGATAAAAATTACAAGAATGTGGGATCAATTGGACTTAGACACTCTCCCCCCCTTTTCATAATCCCCAGCTTCAAATCTTATCACAGGAATAAGGTTGTAAACTTACAAAACATGCTGCTGAATGTCAGTACACATGTTCAACCAAAACAAGCATGACATATGTCAGTAGTGAGAAAGAGGAATCCCATGTATATGCTAACTCTCATATTTGCGCATTTAAGGCTCCAGTAAAAGGCAATGAGAGTGGGCTGAGCCGTAGCATTATAATCAAATTCATTTCTAGTCTTGAATTATCCTAGACATTTTAAATTTCAACCTCAATGGAGTCAACAATCAAAACTCATAGGTGACCATACAACATCTTACGTAAGTAACATTCTGAGATTCATAAAACACACAATTTCAACAAAATGCCAGCCAATAAGATCAAAAAGGGAGCAGTTAACAAGTCTGATCTGCTCCGTAGCAAGATACTCTACCACTAACATAATGAATTCTACTAGCACCTAATATAAACTACAGGATACAAATCTCAATTTTCTATTTCAATTGAGCAGTATCAACGCATTTTTCTAAACGCCAGTGTATAAAACAAAACCATAAAAGAACAAAAAAAAAAGCACACAGCAAAACATTGACACTCCTCATAAATGATTCTCATTGAAAAAATGCCACTGAATAACTGATTGATTACCTTGTCTGCAGCCTCTTTCTCAGCTTGCTCTTTCTCTTCCTTCTTCTTCAGCTTCTTTAGCCTCTCCTTCTCCATTTTCTGCAAATAACTCACCATCGACAAATCAAACCACCACCCATCACTCAATCAAAAACTTTAACAAAAATAACAACCGTATCACACAAAAAAGGGACAGACGCAGCATTTTCAGCAACGAAACCCTAAGTTTCGAAATCCGACATTCAGCAGCTTACATCATCAACATCCGCACTCCGCGATCATCACTTAAACCGATCCGCACAAAAAATTGAAACAAATACGAGAGATAATAATTATAGTATTATACCTGGATGTACACAGTCTCCTTGGCGCGCTCCTCCTCACTCAGAACTCTGCCGTCGCTGAAGAAGCGAGTCGCCGCAGGAGCAGTACGGCGAGTGGTATGATCCATGAGACGGCTAGCGGGGAGAGCACGAGAAGCAACGGATCGGGCTGCCATTGACATCGACCAAAATCGCGCTCGTCAACAAGTCTGAAGTGTGGAACGCGATGAGAGATCGGTACCAAAACTTATTAAATTAAAAATAACAATTACTATTTTAACAAAATTGGTTTTTTTATTAAATTGACTTATCATATCCAGTGTTTTAAGAATTTCAGTTCTAAATCGATTAATCGTCTACTAGTTGTTCAGAGGTGTTGAAACGTCCTATCTAGCCGCCTATCCAATTAATTATTCAACACTTAATTTTTTTATGAAAATAATAAATTTTAAACATATATGTTAATCATTAATTATTAAATTTATTATTAATATATATAACTCAGATTCATAATCAATCGTTCTAATTAATCTACACCCGCAAATTCTTACATGATCCGGGAGTACCTACTCCCTCTGACGACGCCGTTTTGATTTAAAATAAAACGATGTCGTTTTGTTAATGGAAATAGTTGTTTCTTCAGTAAACAATCTGAAAAATATACAACTATTTCTGATGAATATCGATGAGTTTCTGATGAATATCGAGACATTTTTGAAGAATAAGGAAGCAAAAATAATGAATAAAGACCACAAAATAATCTGATAAATATTGAAGCAATTCTGGTGAATAAATAAACAATTCTAGTGAATATCGAGGCATTTCTCATGAATTTGGAAGAAAAAATAATGAATATACATCATAAAATAATCTGATTAATATAGGAGTAATTCTGGTGAATATATACGCAATTCTGGTGAATATCCAATAATTCTGATGAATATGGAAGCAAAAATAATGAATAAAGACCATAAAAGAATCTGATAAATATAAGAATAATTCTGGTGAATATATAAAAAATTCCGGTGAATATCCAATGAATTCTGATGAATATGGAAGCAAAAATAATGAATAAAGACCATAAAATAATCTGATAAATATATGAGCAATTTTGGTGAATATATAAGCTATTCTGGTGAATAGCGAGGCATTTCTGATGAATATGGAAGCAAAAATAATGAATAAAGACCATAAAATAATCTGATAAATGTAGGAGCAATTCTGGTGAATATATAAGCTATTCTAGTGAATATTCAGACATTTCTGAAGAATATGGAAGCAAAAATAATGAATAATGACCAAAAACTAATCTGATATATATATACGAGTAAAGGCACCCGTCGTCCCAACGGTTCGATTTGAAAAAAATTAAAAATCAAACCAAATTATTATTCATCTTTTTTTAAAATATAAAACTGTAAACCGAATAATTTTTTAAAATTTGAAATCAAACCAAACCGAATCGAACCGGACAGAACCGAACCGGACCGAACCGTCCGGGAGCGTCGTACGGACACCTGGACGATCCTATTCTGTTATATATATAGATGAGCAATTCTGGTGAATATCGAGGCACTTCTGATGAATATGGAAGCAAAAATAATGAATATACACCATAAAATAATTTGATAAATATAGGCGCAATTCTGGTGAATATCGAGGCATTTCTGAAGAATATGGAAGCAAAAATAATAAATATACACCATAAAATAATCTGATAAATATAGGCGCAATTCTGGTGAATATCGAGGCATTTCTGAAGAATATGGAAGCAAAAATAATAAATATACACCATAAAATAATCTGATAAATATAGGAGCAATTATGGTGAATATCGAGGCATTTCTGAAGAATATGAAAGCAAAAATAATGAATATACACCATAAAATAATTTGATAAAACGAAAATATGGGAACAAAATGAAGGCATGAGGAGAATCAAATAAAACACCATCACTCGAGGGAGTACCTACTCCCGGAGCACGGACGAACGACTCATCTATGCCCTATACGATTAATTTATTATTAATTCCTGCTCACCATCTAACACCGTCTAAGTTTTTTAGAACATTGTTCATAATTTAAGATTTAGTACAGTATTTATTGAAAATTAAATTAATATAAATAATTAAAACAAAAGATATTGTACAAAGGGGGTCGCGTCAATAACTCTTGCATGCACCGGGAGTATGTACTCTCGGTGACGATATCGTTTTGATTTGATTTAAAACGATGTCGGTTTATATATTATAATTTACCCATATAAATAAAAAAATAAATTTAAAATAATTCAAAAAAAATTGTAAAAAAATCAAAAACAATTAAAAAAATACCAGTTTCATTTATAAATATTAAAATAATGGAAACAAATCATAAAGTCATATTTTTTCTATTTTATATCTTTTAAAATGAATATATGTAAATTTGATTAATATACATATTCATCACTTGTATTTCTGATGAATATGGATGCATTTCTGATGAATATGGAATTAAAACTTGTGAATCTAAAATCACAAAATAATTTAATAAATTTATAAATATTTTTTATGAATATATATGCAATTTTGGTGAATATCCAACCAATTCTGATGAAGATCGATGCATTCCTAATGAATATGGAAGCAAACTAATGAAAATATACCACAAAAATAATCTGAAGAATATAAGACCATTCTGATAAATATCGACGCATTTCTGATGAATATGGAAGTTAAACTAGTGAATATGTAATTATAAAATAATCTGATAAATTCATTAACACTTCTCATGAATATATTAGCAATCCTGGTGAATATCTAATGAATTTTGATAAAGATCGATACATTCCTGATAAATATGGAAGCAAAACTAATGAAAATAGACCATAAAATAATATGAATCATAAATAAGCATTTCTGATGAATATGGATGCATTTCTGATGAATATGAAATTAAAACTTGTGAATCTAGAATTATAAAGTAATCTGATAAATTCATAAGGATTTCTGATGAATATATAAGCAATTCTCTTGAATATATTATCAATTCTAGTGAATGTCTAAGCATTCTGATGAATATCGATCCATTCCTGTTAAATATGAAAGAAAAACTAATAAAATATAGACAATAAAAGAATTAGACGAATGTATAAGCATTTCTGATGAATATTGATGCATTTCTAATAAAAAAAATGAGACATTTCTGATGAATATAAAACTATAAAATAATCCGATAAAAAATTGGAGTAATTCTGATGAATATATAAGCAATTCTAGCAAATATCGACATTTCTGATGAAGATCGATGCATTTTTGATGAATATGGAAGCAAAACTAATGAAAAAATATAATAAAATAATCTTATAAGCGTTTCTAATGAATATCGATGCATTTCTAACGAATATGGAAGTAAAACTACTGAATCTAAAATCATAAAATAATATGATAAAATTAAAAACATTTCTGATGAATATATTTGCAATTCTGATGAATATCCAATCAATTCTGATGAAGATCGGTGCGTTCCTGATGAATATGGAAGTAAACTAATGAAAATATATCACAAAAAATAATCTGAAGAATATAAGAGCATTTCTGATAAACATTAACGTATTTCTGATGAATATGAAAGTAAAACTAGTGAATATGTAATTATAAATTAATCTGATAAATTCATTAACTTTTTTATGAATATAATAGCAATTCTGGTGAATATCTAATAAATTCTTATGAAGATCTGTGCATTTCTAATAAATATGGAAGCAAAACTAATGAAAATAGATCACAATATAATCTGATGAATAAATAAGCATTTCTGATGAATATGGATGCATTTATGATGAATATGGAAATAAAAACTAGTGAATCTATCATTTCTATAATCAAAAAGTAATCTGATAAATTCATAAGAATTTCTGATGAATATATAAGCATTTCTGATGAAGATCAAGCCTTTTCTGATGAATATAGAATCTAAAAACTAATATGATAAATTCATAAGCAATTCTGATGAATATATTATCAATTCTGGTGAATATCTAAGCATTTCTGATGAATATCGATTCATTCCTGTTAAATATGAAAGAAAAACTAATAAAATATAGATAATAAAATAATTAGACGAATGTATAAGCATTTCTGACGAATATTGATGCATTTCTGATGAAGAATGAAACATTTCTGATGAATATAAAATAATAAAATAATTTGATAAAAATTGAAGTAATTCTGATGAATATATAAGAATTCTGGTGAAAATCGAGGCATTTCTGATGAAGATCGATGCATTTCTGATGAATATGGAAGCAAAACTAATGAAAAAGATACAATAAAATAATTTTTGATGAATATATACCATAAAATAATCTGATAAATATAAGAGCAATTCTGATGAATATATAAGCAATTCTGGTGAATATCGAGGTATTTCTGAGCAATATGGAAGCCAAAATAATGAATATGGACCATAAAATAATCTGATAAATATTGGAGCAATTCTGATGAATATCGAGATATTTCTGATGAATATGACAGCAAAAATAATGAATATATATCATAAATTAGACAAAATATGAATTTATAATTTTTTTATTATTTTAATGTTTATAAATCAAACTGATAATTGTTTTCAATTTTTTCTGATTTATTTTTATTTTTTTCGAATTATTTTTAATTTTTATGAGTAATAATGTTCAAAACCAAATCGTCTCCACCCGAGAATTTACCTGGTCACGTGGTTTGCAGGTGTCCCGAAACCTTGGGAAGACGACTTCGAGTTCTGATATGAGACGTCTTCGAACTCTCTCCTGATTAATAATCCGTCAGCGAAGATCTGCCGGAGAAGGGAGATAAGGCAGCATTCTCGCCGGTGGTTCATCATGTATCATCCGACGAGAGGAGGCGTCCGGGGCGGACGAGACCGTAAGTGCTCGATTTTTGTGTTTTTTTAGGTTTCGTATTTTGTGTTTTTTTAGGTTTCGTATTTTGTGTTAACTCTATGAAGTGCAGTATGTAAAGATTGCGGACTGGAGATTGTTCTTGGTGGCTATTTCAGTGAATTATTATTTTTGCTAGTTGTTTATGGATTCATGGGGTGAGCCTGTAGTCGGTTGTTTTAACTTGTAGACGAAATCCTGATTCTTTGATTTGAGATTCTTGGTTGTTGAGATGTTATATTGGTCGATTTGGTTTGATAGTGATGGTGGTGGTGGGTTTTATCCTCTCTTTTTTACAGCTTTTTTTTTTCTGATTTCTTTTGGTACAAGCTAACCATCTTGATGGGTGCTAGTGCTGATATTTAGTCATATGAAGTTTTTATCCATATTATTGAAGGATTCATGTGATCCTTAATTTGTGACACATACAGAAATTATTTTTAGATGCCTGCGATGTAGATATGACATCAGTGCTTACATATGTATTGTGCTAATTGTGTAGACATACTCATATTATCGGCCATACATCCATCAGTTGGCACATATTTATAATGCTGATTGACCTGCGAGAAAGATGACCGTATGTTTTGTTTAGACATGTTTCTTAGGTATGTACACCACTCTTGACTTATGTTTGCTGATAGGCTGCTGATATTATCAATGTGGAAAGTACCCTTATTTCTTTTTATCAAAGTGAATGATCTGATAGAACGTCTACTTCTTTTACGGCAGTTTTCCTACTTCATGTTTCTTTCAAATTCTGCTACACATAAGCTTTTCGAAAGGTATTGACTGATATCTTTGCTTGATGTGCAGAATTCAAATGGGATGATGTCAAAGTGGATAAGCATCGCGAGAACTATCTTGGCCATAGCATCATGGCACCAGTTGGGAGGTGGCAGAAAGGTAAATACATTTGTTCTTGCCTTAAATTGAAAGTTACCATCAGAATCAGACTTTCCTACGAGTATATATACTACCTTAATCGTGTGGGTTTATAGCAGGCTTCTTGAAATCTATTTATGTTCATGACTGAGTCAGGAAAACACATCGGCGTTGCTGCTTGGTTCACATGATTTTCATATTGTTGTGTGAAGTGCATAAGTTCACGTGTATTGCACTGTGTATCGTTTGAAAGGTGGATATTAGACAGAAATCTAGACCTAGCCAGGTACAGTAATTCGCAGTTCATAGTGAACGTCCAATTGGGTTATAGTGTTGGGATCTGTATCTGGAGGGTTAGTCTCAATTCAAGTGTTTCTGTTCTATACATTAAGATATTGCAAGGAGCTGAGCAGTAAATAACATTACATAATGAAGGATATATGTTTGATAATGCTTTTACCGGGCCACAAGTATTTTGGATGCTGATAAAAATTAATTAGATGGAATGATGTTGTTTGCTTGCTGTTCATTCATTCATCAGTGTGGCTAATCCGACATGCTGAAAATAATATTCACTGAGTTGGTATTGTCAGGGAGCTATATAGTATGTGATAATGTGAGCTTCTTAGGTTATTAACACATGTCAAATATCTGGTAACAGGGAAAGATCTACATTGGTACACCAGGGATAAGAAATCTGCTCAGGACAAGGAGGCTGCAAAAGAGGAAATAAGAAGGATCAAAGAACAAGAGGAGCAAGCCATGAGAGAAGCACTTGGCTTAGCTCCTAAAAGTTCCAGCCGATCTCATGGAAATCGACTTGATAAACATGAATTCCAGGAGCTTGTGAAGAAGGGATCAACTGCTGAAGATCTTGGTGAAGGTCATGCTGATGCTGTACAGGTTCATGGTCTTGGTTTCGCCAGGTAGGATTGCCAATGTTTGTACAAATGTGTGGAGTTAGGGTTGCATTTGTGGGTTCTCCTGTATTGTATATGTGCCCCACATTTTTTAAATTTTAGTAAATTTAATTGTAAAAAAATTTACAATCTTATGTTAGATTCATATTTTTTATATTTTTCTTTCTAGGTTGACTCATTTTGTTTAAGTTAACTCTTTTACACTTTAACCCGTTCTATGATGAATTCAACTTTGCCCCATACTTGAAATAGGTTTTGGATCCACCGCTGCTTAGAAGTGACACTGACACTTGTTAATCTTGCTATGTATTTGCTGTAGAGCACCTCGTGCGTGGGAAGATCCAAGTACACTTCCATCAAACATAAAGGAAGTTTTGCCTGCGAGAGTAGACTCTGTTCCACCTAACACCAGTATAACGACAGAAGCAGGATCCAATAATGAAATCAGCCCTGAGAAACAGAAACAATTAGAGAAGAAGGCCGACGAGGGTCATAAGCGACATTCTAGAGATTCAGATGACAAAAAGAAACACAAGAAAGAGAGAGAAAAGAGGAGGCATGAGTCTGACTATGCCCGAGATCATAGAAAGAAACACAAGAAAGACAGAGAAAGGAGACACGATTCAGACTAAGATGGACCATGCCAATCGGCAAACTATACTAGTCAGAGTATCATCTGTGATCTGATCTAATTATAAAACATTTATTTCTCAGTTGGGTCTACCTTCTCCTATTTCCTGAAAATTGTACTCCTAATAAAGGAAGAGAGAATGGGATTTGTGTTGCTGAATATGCAACTTTGTGTTATCTCATCTTTACATAGTAAAAAGAAAATTAAAGTGGATATAAAATCAGTCGGTACTGACAACGGAATATGATCCTAATAATCTTTTCTAGTTCTACCAATTTGCTTCCTAATTTTATTTATTTATCAGCTCAAATATATACAAGTTTACTTATTCTGAGCTCATGGAATATATCTTTGTGAGGATCTGTAAGTTGGTCTTTGGTACCAAGATAGTCAACTTTGATGTTCATGTCTTCCATGCACTCTTGGATGAAGTGATAATGGAATTCAACATGTTTGCTCCGCTCATGGTGAAATGGATTTTTATTGAGTGCTAGAGCAGATGTGTTGTCCACCTTAGCTCAGTAGTCTTGATTGAATCTCGTTTGATGTCACCAAGCAGTCGGGTCAGTCAAGTACCTTGACTTGTTATCATGGGAGTGAAGTACTCTGCCTCGCCTGAGGACAGGGCCACCAAGCGCTGCTTCAGAAACTGTTAGCTAATTAAACTCTTGCGAGGAAGAACACCCTGAAGGTGCTCCTTCATGTGTCAATGTAGCCAGCGTAATGGTTATAGCAAATCAGTGCAGACTCCTCATCCTTCCTTCAATAAAAGCAGCCATAGTGAATTGATCAAGCGAAGCAGCGCAAGATTCGTTTTATCGCCAACATGTGATCCCCACCCTGAATGTCAGTACACATGTTCACCCTAAACAAGCATGACATCTGTCAGTAGTGAGAATGAGGAACCCCACGTATATGCTAACTCTCATATTTGTGCATTTAAGGCTCCAGTAGAAGGCAATGAGAGTGGGCTGAGCCGTAGTATTATGATCAAATTCATTTCTAGTCTTTTATCCTAGACATTTTAAATTTCAACCTCAATGGAGTCAACAATCAAAACTCATTTTCACATAGGTGACCAGCCAACATCTTATGTAAATAATCTGAGATTCATAAAACACACAATTTCAACAAAATGCCAGGCAATAATATCAAAAAGGGAGCAGCTAACAAGTCTGATCTGCTCCATGGCAAGATACTCTACAACTAACCTAACGAATTCTACTAGCACCTAATATTAACTACTTTCTATTTCAATTGAGCAGTATCAAGGGTGAGGACCGGATCATTTCGTTGAGGAAGTGGGAGATGGAAAAGGATAACGGGTCAGCCAGTACGACAACATACAACTTGAACAAGCCATTGTATGATATGGTGAAGGCAAATGGTTGGGAAGCTGGATAACAGATGCTTGATTGAACATTTCTACTTCTCTTTGTAAAAAAGTATACAACTATATCTTTGTAAATACAGACATTTCTACTCTTTCAAGTTTCAACAGCTAAATACTGGGAATAGAACCAAAATCCTGATTTACCTATTAAAGATCAGCATACCAACTGAAGATTACCAGGGGTTGACAGTTTTATTCACTAAAAGAGACCTCCTCTGAGCATTCATGTTGTTGAACAGATCCATTATAATCGTCCACATGATCATCGTCTACATCCGGATGCCTCAAGTTCAAACAATGGTCTATTCGTTTCTCTATCCATGCAAGTCGCCTTTCCAAATTCATCACTCCCACATGCATGATGCGAATGTCAACTTGTGCAACTCTTGCACATGCTCGAAGCAAAATGTAATAATCAGCATGCGCAACATAAGTGTAGGCACCTTCATCTTTCTTCCTTACATAGTGAAGATAGTCATGTCTCTTCACATTCACCCGTGGAGGAATGTAACAAAACCTGTGCTCCTCCATCTCTGCTTTGATGCGATTAATAGCTTCATCCTTACTAATTTTTGATGCAACCTGTTCCTCATTGGCAGCACAACTCGGAGGAATTTCAGACCTGCGTGGAGAATTATGGTCATCGCCATGACTTTGCTCGGACTGATCATCCAAATGGGGACTTTCGCAGTGGGCAGACAGAGTAAGCCCAACATCACTGTATGCAGCCCTCTTACTATCATTAGAGTAAACATCATGAGGTGTCTCAAAATCTCTGTATTTTGGTTCTCTCGTTATACTATCCTCATTTGGTCCATCTTCATCGTTCCCTTCCTGAGATGAAAGTTTCGAAAAAATGCAAGATATACATAGTTCAAATCGTTGAATTTTCCACACCGGTTTAATGTAACGAAGAGAGAGCCTATATTCAATAAGCATTTATTTAAAATCAATCTTTAACGTAGCCAATAAACTAACTACCATATGTTAAGTTTCAAATACAATTTAACCCTCATTATACGACAAAATGATTGCAGCTGTTTTGTAGTAGCAAAAGTTGTAGACATGCTACCAAAATAAATCAAAACTAAATTAAAACTGACATGGTAAGAAAAGCACAAAGAGGAGCATCACCTGTTTATCGTGATAAATGTCCCAGAATTCTTCAGTAATTGTCTTCTCATCGTCATTGGATAGTCCTGTCCCCACAAAAATGACATCTTTGCAGTAATTCAGATATGTAGGCAAATCTTTGGAATACTCTACAAAAAACCGAAAAGAAAGTGTTATAGTCTGAGACTCCGAGAGGTTGGTGGACCGGATACAAAGATTATGTAACCTACCAACAATGTCCATCGAGTCCTGTACCGCTTGACATAAAAAAAATAATAATTAATCATCGAAAAATGATGCTGATTTTTTTTTACCATATCTGTTTTGGAGCTTCTCGTATATAGCTTGAAGATTGCTCAAAAGCTCCCCTCCATCCAGCCTAGAATCCTTATCCGGCATTGAGCTCCCCTTTGAGTTCAAAGGTGACTCACCCATACCACATGAAGAGTATACATCATTCTGTTCACATTCAGAACCAGGCTGTGAAGAGACATTAGATTCAAACCACCTTTCATGATTGCACAGGCTGTTTTCCCAGACTCCAAAACCATGAATGTTATAAAGAATTCTTATTGAGACAATCAATACTGCCATGACATATATGCGACTAGGAAGCCTTGATTCATTAACAGATAGCCATAAATTTATCTTCGGATATTGATTACGGAAGCACACAAGATAATATATTGGTCGGCGATAAACTCATGGCTCCAGTCCGCGACACGACTATCGATGACCTGATGAAGGATTCTGCAACATCTGCTCAGGGGACAGAAAATGTTGAATTAAAAACGTTTGCTACTCAGTTCTTGTCCTTGTGTTGCAGGTATGATTCCGGCTACACTTTGCTTTTATTGCAAACTAGTAAATTTCCCGACGATTCACCTTTTTTGTTCATAGAATCGTAACATATTATCATCATGTGTGTGTCTTACCTACACAAGTATAATATTGTTTCTAACGCAGTGCACTTCCGTCGGCTTCAAGCTTGGTATTAAATGCTCACAAGAGACTTGGCAGCCCGAGGATGCAGCGTGAACAGGGGAAAATGCTGAAGAATAGTCCACAAATTGGTGACAAAAGTCAGAGTAGTATGCATGAGGCTCCAACTTCTCGAGAGAGGAGTCTAGAGAACATTGAATTTAAAAATGTGATGCACCAAACTCCTGGGGATCCTGAAGTAAGTAAAAGTTACTAAATTTTATCGAGCTGCATCATTTCACTTGGAAGAGTTACTCATTGGCATGTTATGTTGCAGGCATCAAATAAAACTCATCCAGTGGAGCTACATGGTGGCTTGAGGAAGTGTAACCAACTGTCTGATTTCACTGGAGATGTGACAGCTGACCACACACCAGGCCCAGTGACTGTAAAGCCATATGCGGTTGAAACTCCCAAGTCATGGCGTGGAAGCTCCTTCTCTTCACCAGGAGAAGAATTCTGGCGTGAAGCAATTGCAGTTGCTGATGGTTTAATTGTGCTAAACGACATCTCATCAGGTCAGAATCATACCTCGCAAGATTTCGACAAGGGCAATCACATTTTGGAAAGTACGTATGCCTCAAGAAACAAAAATCTCGATAAGATGTTAGAGGAACATTTGGACAAATGTGAGAGTAAAGTACAGATTGAAACCATGGCTTCTTCCCATTTAACAGTGAAGCAAGCCAAGAGCTCAGATAAATATGTTTCCCCACTGCCAGTTAAACATTTTGACTTCTCAAGTGAGGGAAAAAATTTGTCCAGAAGTACTATGCATCACATCTCCGCTGAAAGCACTCAAAGTTCAAACTCAATTTCTCCCAACACTAAATTCTGCTGGCCGCTGTTTTTCTCGCTAGAAAAAAGCGGGGATGGTGGCTCATGGTAGTGTTGGACGTGAGAGTCTTTGAGGTAGGTGCATATATGTAACCACAAACTTCATAGTAATATATCAATCGATATTCTTTTCGGAACAATTATTAGGTCAGTAACTAAATTGGTGTTTTTCCATTCTATATAAGAGACCTGTGTCCGTACTTTTATTATTCAGTTATCTTTTTTATTCCTGTTAGCTAATTATGCTGTAATTTACTTAATCAAATATTACAATAACATGGTTACTGGCTTTTGCCTGCCCTCTATTGATTCAAGGCTTCAGTTATGATAATATACATTTTTGGAATTTTTACTTGTCAGTCAATGCGTGTATTGTCCCATCATATTTTTGAATTTTATTTTCTGTGAAACAGCGCAGGAAAAAGTTTTGTCGCTGAAATATTGATGTTGCGGAGAGTTGTAATGTTAGGGAAAATGGCAATACTTGTGCTTCCTTATGTGTCTATTTGTTCCGAAAAGGTAGATGATTACATAATTCACTGCACGCTTCGCCACATATCATAATCATTCATTAATCTGACATCTTCATGCAGGCAGAACATCTTGAAGTTCTGATGGAACCAGTGGGTAAGCGTGTTCGGAGTTATTATGGAAATCAAGGAGGCGGAACCCTTCCTAAAGACACCTCTATAGCTGTTTGCACTATAGAGAAAGCAAATTCATTAATTAATAGGTTGCTGGAAGAAGGTCGCTTGTTGGAAATTGGAATTATTGTAATAGATGAGCTGCACATGGTTAGATTTCTATTAACACCAACCTTCCAGTTCTTTCAAGTGTTACATTATAATTTTTAAATCTTATTTGTTGTGCTTATTTCTGGTGTGGCTTATGTTTCATATTGTACAGGTTGGTGATCAGCATAGGGGTTATCTCTTGGAACTGATGCTGACAAAGCTTCGGTATGCAGCTGGTGAAGGGAATGGAGATTCTTCTGGAGGAGAAAGTTCAGGTTCAAGCAGCCTAAAGAGTGACAATGCTACTGGTCTGCAAATTGTTGGCATGAGTGCAACTATGCCAAATGTGTCTGCAGTATCAAATTGGCTTCAAGTATGCGGAATTCTATCTATGCGTATATATTAAATATCTTGTTTAAAATCCTATATTCTTCATTACATACTATTGAGTGCCTTACTTTTTTTCAAAACCATTCAGGCTGTGTTATACCAAACTGATTTCCGCCCTGTTCCTCTTGAAGAATATGTCAAAGTTAGTAATTCAATTTATGACAAGAATATGAATCTTGTTCGCACAATGTCTAAAGCAGCTAACCTTGGGGGTAAAGATCCGGATCATATTGTGGCGCTGTGTGATGAGGTGTTTTCGTGCTTTCGTTCCTGCACTATTATGTTTACCAAAAATCAAATAGTTTAGGCTAATAGGTTTTGCTAAAACCTTAGGTTGTCCAAGACGGGAATTCAGTGCTTATATTCTGCTCGAGTCGGAAAGGATGTGAATCAACCGCAATACATGTTGCAAGATACCTAAAGAATCACTCTGTCAAGCCTCAGAATGATAATAGTGAACTGGCTGATATCAGTTCAGCTATTGATGCTTTGCGTAGATGTCCAGCTGGATTAGATCCTGTTCTGGGTGAAACTCTTCCATCTGGTGTGGCTTATCACCATGCTGGTCTTACAGTATGTCTAATTTCTTGTCTCATTTAATGTCAAGATTGCTCTCATGTGTTTTATTTTTTAATTTCTTTTTGTACCACATACCTGTCTTCCTTTATTGATATGTTGATGTGTTTTGTAAGGTATGTGAATATTTAGCATTATGACTTTTTAACTAGCGTTCCTTCATGTCTTACTTAGGTGGAGGAAAGAGATATAGTTGAAACATGCTATCGTAAAGGACTTGTTCGTGTTTTGACGGCTACATCGACACTTGCAGCAGGAGTAAACCTACCTGCCAGGAGGGTCATTTTTCGACAACCACGAGTTGGTCGTGATTTCCTTGACGGAACAAGATATAGACAGATGGCCGGTCGTGCTGGTCGCACTGGAATCGATACAAAAGGAGAAAGTGTATGTTAAACTACTTTTTCACTGCACATCTGGGGGGAGTCTTAGGGGAAGGAAATTATGATTTATTTCGTTGTTTCAAATTAGTGATCTACATTGATATTTCGTGCAACTTCCATAATTTCCAGGTGCTTATTTGCAAACCAGAAGAAATCAAGCGGATTAAGGGAGTACTCAATGATGGTTGTCCACCACTCGAGTCTTGTTTGTCTGAGGATAAGAATGGAATGACTCATGCAATATTAGAAGTTGTAGCAGGTGGTATTGTTCAGTCTGCTAATGATATCAATCGCTACGTCAGGTGTACTCTTCTCAACTCAACAAAACCTTTTGACGATGTTGTCAAGTCAGCAAAGGATTCTTTACGATGGTTATGTCATAGAAAGTTTATTGAATGGAGTGATGATACTAAAATATATAGTATTACACCTCTTGGACGTGCTTCTTTTGGAAGCTCCTTAAGCCCAGAAGAATCACTTGTAAGCATCTAAACCACCAACTCACATGATTAGTAAAAAACATACTGCATCATTTATGTATGTAACAAGTTTAAATGCATAGATCATATAACTTTTGTATATCAAAATGACTTTTCAGATTGTATTGGGTGACCTTTCAAGAGCTAGAGAAGGCTTTGTGCTTGCCACTGATCTCCATTTGGTTTACCTGATAACACCAATAAATGTCGATGTTGAGCCTGACTGGGAACTTTACTATGAAAGATTCATGGAGTTGTCTGCTCTTGATCAGGTTGGTTTTTTATTTATGGTATGGCAGTCATTTGATTTAAATGTAGATATTTTTTATGTATATCATACATAATTCAGTTTACACAATTTAGTATTCCTTGTTAGTTTCAAAGTCTAATTCTTATTTCTTTGTCAGTAAGATTGCATTCAAAATCTCATGCTTGACACAAGTTGGCTTTGTGCTTTAGCTTTTCTTGTTCTAACTTAACCATCGTGTATAATTAATTCACACGAATTCCACACTCTTGGTAAGCTTCATATACCTCGATCTACTTTCTGCAGGCGGTTGGAAATCGAGTAGGAGTCGCTGAGCCGTTCTTGATGCGCATGGCTCATGGGGCACCTATTCGTAAGACAGTTAGATTCAATGATAATCCAAATAGATTGCACAGAAAAAATGAAAATAATCTTGGAGTTAGCAGCAACAATGTGCTTTCTGATGAGCAAATGCT
>NQLW01000039.1:5919696-5932058 GCA_002312845.1 Kalanchoe fedtschenkoi | reverse complement strand
GCTCTCCTGCATGTTAGTTGTCACTCTCTGTTCATTTTTCTCTAAATTCTGATAAAACTGTATTTGCATTCGGGATGAAGGAAACACCAGTAACTGAGGTTTGTGAAGCCTTTAAAGTCGTTAGAGGCATGGTTCAGGCTCTACAAGAAAATGCTGGGAGGTTTGCTTCCATGGTCTCTGTATTTTGCGAGAGGCTTGGGTGGAATGATTTTGAAGGATTGGTAGCTAAGTTCCAAAATCGGGTTTGTTTTGGAGTTAGGGCAGAAATTGCTGAGCTTACCAATATCCAATATGTGAAGGTTGGTCTAGCCTCATGACAATCCTTTTAGTTTATTTTCTTGAAAAGGATAAGAAAAGGAAACATGATATTTGGTTATCCTCCAATCCTTTACCACTAATATTTCGTAATTACATTCATACCAATTTACAGGGTTCCAGAGCAAGGGCCCTATATACTGCAGGGTTTCGCACACCACAGGCCATTGCTGAGGCGTCAGTCCATGATCTGGTCAAGGCTCTCTTTGAATCTTCATCTTGGATAGCACAAGGTAATATTCTTCATTATTGTGGATGAAATTTTCATACTTGTCTATTTCAAGGCCACATCTTTTTTTTCTCTCGCATCAGACTAATTAAATATCCTTGTCCAGTGTTGATAGCAGAGAGTGAATGCCTTTTTAATTACTTTTCGTGTTGAGCAAAAACTGATCACACTTGATAAAACTGAAGCAGCCATTGATTAAACTTGGTCTTACCTTTCTCCTCTTTCACTTATGAATTAGCAACTTTTTAGTCTCTCATACTTCAATTGACCTTCAGTCAGCAACATATTCCCTTTTAACAATCTGCAAAGAAACCTTTTGTTTGTTGGCATTACTCACAGTAAGAAATGCCTGTTCTGTTATTGAGCATGTGTATCTTTGTTGTTCTGTTCATTTCATTCAGATTACTGTATTCAGTCTGCTTTTTGTACATACTAGTATACGACATGATGTTACGTGCTTCACCTATATTTGTGTCTTATCTCTGATTTATTCGCTAAAGAAATTGCATTTTTGTATTTTATTCCTCAATAATTTTTGTCAAACCTTAATATACTACGAAAAGTTAGTCTTTTGTGATTATGTTACATACACCTACATTTTTCTTAAATTATATTTTGTTTACAACATGCTACTAAGGGATCATTTTGCTTTATGAGTTTCCATGCTGGACAGTGTGTACCCTACTGGTGCATAATATTTTCGCAAATATCATCGTGCATAGGCATATGCCATAAGTTGACACTCATAAGAAGTTGAAAGTTTCCTTACTCTTCTCTCTTTTTTTAATACATCTCCATAAATGCAGAAAACGTAACACAGCGTCGCATGCATCTGGGCATAGCCAAGAAGATTAAAAATAGTGCTAGAAAAATTGTTCTGGAAAAAGCTGAGGAAGCAAGAGTTGCAGCATTCTCAGCTTTCAAGTCCTTGGGTCTTAACTATCCTCAATTGTCTCAACCAGTATTACCTACAATTATTGAAAATCTGCCTGATCAAGGTAATGGACCCACTTCCTCTGGAGAGCATTCACATGCTTCAACAAAGCTATCTGTTGAAAGAGCTGAAATTCCTGGTGATTCTGGTGACACTGTTGTTCAAGTTATCTCAGAATCAAGCCGTCCATCTGGCAATTATCCAAGTCCTGTTGACGTCAATGGCAATTTGCCAGCTCCAGTGCAAACCAGTGGTATGACAGGAAGCCACATTGCAAGTTCTAATAGTGAAAAACAGGATATCAACAGCAATGGGATTCGTAGTCCAGGGCTTCGATTTAGTGCGTATGAAAAGGGTCCCCTCAATGCCAACAACATTCCTGGGGGCCTTGATTATTTTTTGAGTGTCTGGGATTCTGTTCATGAATATAATTTTGACGTCCATTTTAACAAGCGATCTGACGTGAACTCCTTCTCCCCTTTTGAAATACATGGAATTGCCATCTGCTGGGAAAGTTCTCCTGTCTATTACATAAACCTTCCAAAGGATTTGTTGAGCTCAATCAGCAAAGATAAAGATCCCTCGCCTATTCCGGACAGTGATGCCTTAGCTGCCATGGATATGTTGGAGATAGCTAAACGTCGATGGAATAAAATCTCTGAGATATTTGGTAAAAGAGAGATAAAGAAACTTACTTGGAATCTAAAAATGCAAATTCAGGCGCTGAAAAGTCCCACGGTGTCCATCCAGAGATTCGGAAGTTTTGGCACTGCAGTTAAAAATTCAGGGATCGAGCTTGTTGACAGTTCGTATTATTTGTTGCCCCCTATTCACATATTGGATGGAATTGATCTAAGTTTAGTGTCATGGATTCTTTGGCCAGATGACGACAGGAACTCCAGTCCCAGTTTAGAGAAGGTATTACACTATAAAAACTCCTAACACGGCTGGGCATCTATAATTATGGATAAAAAGGATATCAGGTTACCAAACTCATTACTTATAGGTTTAATTAATTACACTTAAGTACTCTAAAGTATTCACTTACTACTTTTTAAGTTCCATTTTCCTTCCAACTTTTAAGAATGCCATTCATGAGCGACTGAGGCACTCCTGATATAAATTAAATCAGGTGTCAATGTATACCTTCCCCTTCCCCTTCCCCTTACACATATACTTTTTTCTGTTCTTGATTGTGTTGTGAGAGCCGAAGTTGGTGTGAGGGATGTACTTAAAGTCAAATTTAATCTAGAATTCTAGATACTTATTTTTTTATACTCACTTTATCACCTGACAAGCTGACACAAACTTTTACATTCTTATTATCTCTAAAAGTTTGATTTCGTTGTAGGAAGTAAAAAAGAGGCTGTCAGTTGAGGGTGCAGCAGCAGCTGGACGGAGTGGCAGGTGGAGAAATCAAATGCGGCGAGCTGCACACAATGGTTGCTGCCGCCGGGTCGCATTTGTTCGAGCTCTCAGTTCTGTATTATGGAAATTACTTGAGGCTGAAGGACTCAGTAAAGCACTTGAAAGCACCGAGATCCCATTGGTAATATTCTTGTCATTCAGCCTATTTGTAGAGGCAATGTAGTTTTTGTGTGTGTCTGCAAATTTTTTTTTTCCTGTTCTGTAAACTGGCACCACCACCAAAGGTTTAAAGCCGACTCTATTGTCTTAGTTTAATTGGTCATATGAGCCACAATTTGTAGAGTGAGCATTTCTCTTAATAAAATTCTTCAATGATGAAGGGAGGAAAAGTAAAAAAGAAACACATTATTCAAATGATAATTTAGTATGACGAAAAAATGAAATGATTTGTTTGGCAAATGGCCATTTTACACCCTTTTCTTGTGTCTAGGTTAATATTCTTGCAGACATGGAGCTATGGGGAATAGGTGTCGACATGGAAGGATGTTTGCAAGCACGGCATTTGCTGGGGAAAAAGTTACGCCTTCTTGAAAAAGAAGCATATAAACTTGCAGGCACATCATTTTCATTGTATTTGGCATCTGATATTGCAAATATACTCTACAATCACCTAAAGTTATCTCTACCTGAGGGGAAACGTAAGGGAAAGCAACACCCCAGTACTGACAAGCACTGTCTGGATTTATTAAGGTATTAACATTTACAGTTTTGGGTGTTGCATCATTTAACAAATTGGTGAAAGAGATTTCGTAGTTGTACTTAGCAGTCAGCAGACTTTCCTCTCTTTTGTTTGGTATACCACGTGCAAATTCTTATTCAGTACCCTGCTGATGAGCTTTATTGTAGTTATTTGCTAGTACTTCTAAGATGTTGTTTGAATAAGAATGGCATCGTTGATTCTGGCAGTACGTATTGCACATTTGATTTGGTTTCACATGTGTTTTCTTTACTCCAAGAGCAAAATCATGATAGCTCAATTATACAAACGAGTTTGAAGATGATTTTTCTTTGTTTTTTACTTTTTTGGAACATGATGAATAGCCAAATTTTTTAAGTAAGACATGATGTTGGTGAGGCATTTGCTAGTTTATGCAGGTAGTCAAGCTAGTGCATGCATTTGTCCAAGATATTTCTCTATTTGCAATGGTCAATACCGAAGAGATCCCAATTTTTTTATGTGAACACCCACTTTGCCTTATACAGTATATGTACAATATTTTGCTGGAACACTATTCCAGTGTGTGACTTGGACAGATGGTTTTAAAATTGCTATCATTGTGATGTTATGTGACATTATGTGTATCAGGCACAAGCATCCAATTGTTTCTATTATTAGAGAACACCGTACCTTGGCAAAATTGCTTAACTGTACACTGGGATCAATTTGCTCAATGGCAAAGCTGTCCATGAGGACACAAAGATACACACTGCATGGCTATTGGTTGCAGACGTCAACAGCAACAGGGCGGCTCTCGATGGAAGAACCCAATCTTCAGGTTTGAGTGTTCCATCCATTTACTTGGGGCATTTACTCTGGTTTTTAACTTAACAAACTCTGCATGATTGACCTTAAGCAGTGTGTGGAACATCCAGTAGACTTTTATATGAAAGACGAGAACATTGATGGAGCCTGTGGTGATCCGAAACACCATCAGATCAATGCCCGAGATTTTTTTATCCCTACTCAGGTAATACAAAGGCAATATTTACAGCCTTCCTTACTTTTGTATTTGAGTTTATCAAAGATTAATTGTAAGATCCCAGCTATCTTCATGATATCGAAGTTAAATGTAAGTTACATTTAGCTTATGATTAAATATGTTGCAGGAGAACTGGCTACTTTTAACAGCTGATTACTCCCAGATAGAATTACGGCTGATGGCTCATTTTTCAAAAGATTCAACGCTGATTGATCTTCTGAGTAGACCAAATGGAGATGTTTTTACCATGATTGGTGCAAGATGGACCGGAAAATCTGAAAAAGATGTTAGTCCTAAAGAGCGAGAACAAACTAAGAGACTGGTGTATGGTATTCTTTATGGCATGGGAGCTAACTCACTAGCTGAACAGCTGGATTGTAATTCAGATGAAGCAGCGCAAAAGATTCGAAGCTTCAAGAATACATTTCCTGGTGTTTCTTCTTGGCTTAATGATGCTGTAGCATCATGTCGACGAAAAGGGTAAGGTTAAAGTTTTTTCAATGCATCCTGACTTGCATCGGCACACTCACTTTAATTATTGTAATGTTCCTTCATAGAGTTCTTTGCTTTCAGATACAGTTTTGCAGGTTGGTCTCCTCAAGAAGGTTTTTTTATCATTCTTAGAGATCTGGGAAATGGCATTGCAATATATGCTTATGGCGCCGCCTTCTGTTTTCGGCACATCAAATTTTGTCTTTTGATATTTGTGCTAATAGCTCTTTTATCTGTATCAGATACATAGAGACTCTAAATGGTAGAAAAAGATTCTTGTCTAAAATCAAGCTTGGTGATAGTAAAGAAAAATCAAAAGCTCAGAGGCAAGCTGTAAATTCAATATGTCAGGTACAAATAAAGTATTCTTCATTTTTAGTTTCCAATTGGGGGCATGTGTCATGGTGTTTTCACGTAGCATGTAATTTTATTATGTGTTTTTTGTCTCTGACTGTCTGTCTCTAGGGATCTGCTGCCGATGTTATCAAAATCGCAATGATTAATATATACTCTGCAATTTGTGAAAATGGTGTGAGCTCATCATCCTGCAGTATGCTGAAAGGTCGCTGCCGGGTCCTTTTACAGGTTTACTTGCTAACTTTTTTCTTTAACAAGGATTTTCCTATACTTCTCGCCTCAAGGTACAGATTTAGAAAGGGTGATGGACATTATGTCTTATCTTTATCATACTCTTCAATCACCAAACACAGAAAAGATTAACTTCTTGATGATTATTATCAGGTACATGATGAATTAGTACTTGAAGTTGATCCTTCTGTCTTAAAAGAAGCTGCTCTGTTGTTACTAAAATCTATGGAAAATGCGGCATTGTTACTTGGTAGGAACTTGATTTCTCTTTTTTTTATCTTTAAAACTAAGGGGCAAGTTGAATCTAATGGAATTGCATATTGTTGCAGTTCCTTTGCATGTGAAGCTTAAGGTTGGACGAACATGGGGCTCCTTAGAACCTTTCGAGGCCATATTAGATCCAGAAAGCCGTCCTTGATGTGAGGTAGTCTCGGCATGAAAGAATGGAAACACTGCTGCCATTTTATCCTCAAATAATGCATGGTTATGATGTGCATAAATCGTGCAGCTATTTTTTCCTCATTTGTTCGGTCAATCGAATCATATGAATGGCAGTTTGAACTCTCGAAAAGTAGTTGAGTTGCATGAATTGTTCAAACTCAAGGAAGCATAAACTGTGCAGTATTAGCCAAAGCACTTTTTTTTTCTGTGGCTTTACAAATTGAAATAGATATTTTATTTTGTTTTGATTTCTGTGTCCGTAACCTGCAGGAAAAGTATGGCCTTACGGTTGTAGCTGCTTTCAGAGTCTTGTCTATCATGGAGAGGTGGATGAAGGTTAGATGAGATCAACTTGGAGTGGATGATTCCCGCTCTCATTTTGGTGCCTTTTGTCATGGCAGACTATTTCAGACATGGCAAGGTACTAAATACTACCATTTCAGTATATCTTAGCACTTATTTTTTTTGTTAGATGTGGATTACTCTGAAACATATACAGCTTCATTTTACCTTTTAATTTACTACATTTCCTTTAATCTAAGTTATTATGTTGAGAAGACTGAATTTTGTTGGCTGAGTATCTTTTTGCATTAGCTATCAGAAATTTCGTGCTTGTGTACCTTGAAAAAGTAGGCTGATGTTTATTAGATTACATATATGATGGTGTACAGGATATACTCAGAGCAAGCAGTGGATATAATATGTAGGTGGATGTGTTTGGTGGACTTCAAGTAGTCTGGCTATCCCTTTCAAACATAACTAGTTTTGGCTTTTATTCTTGTAATCTAGCTATGTAGTTCTAATTACCAGTCCAGACTATGTGATCCTCTGGAAGAAAGTGGCATATAGGAACAGTTCCAGGTTTAACCTTGAGCACTTGAAAGGCTAAGTGTTTTGGGTTCCACGCTGAGGTATCTGTGTGACAAATGGCTGCTGCTTTGACTTTTGTACCATCAGCGCCCAACAAAGGAACTGTGTATGCTCTTGTGGTCAGTGATGTATGGCAATAAAACACGGCATATGCATAGTCCTGCTTGTGGCAGACCACAGCTTTGTTGTTTGCTATCTTCTTGACACCGGGTGATATTGTGTATTCCTGCATGTTTGTTTCTTTATCTACCTCTGTTGAAATTGCCTGAACCTTCTTTCCGAGTTTGGACATACTGTAGTCAATCATTGATTCTAGAGATGTTGCACAGTATTTTTCTTCATCTTTTACTGGAGTTGCTTCACACTCACTGATTGTTTTTTTCATCATATCAGCTTCCTTTGAATCAGGCTGCACTGAGAACTGGTTCAAAATCGCTGGGAGCTTGGCAGATGAAAATGGTATGGCGCCAGCTATTTGACGAGGCAAGAAAGTAGCCGCACTTGCACTTTGGAAGAAGTGTAAATTCATTTTTGCCCCTGTACGCATGTCTTTCTCCAAGAAGAAAAGAGCTACATTTGGATCATGTTGGAGTTGATCTTGAGTGGCAGCATACAGATAAACGAAAGGGTTGGATCCTGGTTTTACACCAACATATATGGGTTTTCCTTTGTGGCCTGTGCTTACTGACACTCCTCCTTTACCAACTCCAACACTGGTATGCCTTCCGGGCTTTCCAGTGCTAACTCCGACCCCACCTTTCTTTCCAACTTCCACATGGGTACCCCCACCCTTACCACCTGTGTTCACTGACACTCCTCCTTTTCCCACTCCAACGTCAGTGTGCTTCCCTGGCTTTCCAGTGTGAACCCCCACACCGTTGCCTCCAACAACGACAGAAGTGCTTTTTTCATCTGTGAAATCTGCAAATTGAGCATCATCATCAGTAAAAAAATTCTCCACAATGGAACTTTTCTGGGAAGAAATATACAGTTTTGGAAGCCCTCAGATCTGCTGATTGGTTTCTGGATCATCCTCCAGGTCAGTTCCAATCTTTTTTTTGGTTGAGCATTACTTTTTTGATATTTTCTTGGCACATTGGTTGGCACATCACCATCACAGTATAAGATAATCTTTTTTGGCATGCAGTAAGTTAAAGTATTGCTAATGAACCTCCTTCAAGGTGAGTGCATCATAAATGTGGGTGATATTTAAATCTTATAGCATACCTGGGCGTAAGATACTTGTGATAGCTTTTGGCATTGGAGTGTTAGGCAGCACTGAGTTCCAGTAAAGCTCAGAAGGTAGGGTTGCTTGGCATGCTACTATTGCTAGCTGAGACCAAACAGGCAATATATGTTTTAGCTTTTCACATTAGTAGTAGAAAAATATGAGTTACTCTGAGTACTCTCAGACTAGAACTTACAGATAGCACACAAAGAACTTGCAGGAGATGGATATCCATTACAGCACTAAACCGAATCCAAGACCAAGTAGATCAGATTGAAGAGAGAGTAACTTTTAGCTGAATTGTGCAGAAAAAGAAGGTATAAGTAAGCAGTATTTATAACCTCATTTTACGGTCTAGTCCCATCCCAATAGAATCCGGATTCAGGGATTCTGTTTCCAGACCTCCAGGTCAGAAAACACTCAATAGTATATTGGCTCACCAACATAGACAGCACCTCATAACTCTTCCAGCTACCAGTGGCTCTCTTGCATTGAATGCTGTAAACAAGAAACAAAAGTCTCAGTTTATGTTATCATCACATAGACTGTTCATTCACTTCATGTTTGATTCAGCGTCTTAGTATTGTGCAAGGTTTCAGTTGGACAGCTTGACAAATGCATCATGAGTTTATACGTGTGACCACTACGTCTATTTACTAAACACACACAAGCATGGTGATTCATTATCATTACTATACTTTTGACTTTTTTCTTGATATTAATTCATTTCTGTGTGGCCAAACTAACAACTACCGCTATTTATTGGCGTTCAGTGTCCATTCCATAGTGGTGGTTGAGGGTGGCCGTCCCTTCTTGGCTATCAATGGAGATCTGTAACTATGACAAGGTATTTGCTTTATTTAAAATTGCTCCAATTGATCTGAAAACTTGTTTTGTTAGTAATGCTGCTGGTGATAAATTGCTCCAATTAAGTACTAAAATGGGCAGTTGCATTTTTCTTGTTGGGAAAAGAATTTCTTTCCGGAAACTGATGGAGCTAACTTCATTATCAGTGATTAATGCTGTAGTTTGTTGGAGGACGGCTTATGGTTATAAGATCAGATGATATTATTACTTAACGATGATGTTCAGTAGTACTTTGAAGTGCTTAGGAGTAAGGACACGTGGTGCTTTCTAGAAGCTTTCAGCTCAACATGTAGGCCCAAAAGAACCATTAGAGATCCTTATACATTCATGGACTGAAAATAGCAAATAACCCAATAAGGCAATAACAGTTTGGCAAGCTTTGGTTCTGTTCTTTTTGATGTGAGAGTTTCAGAAGTTCATGCATGACCAAGTTCTGTTGTTGGATTTCTGACACAATGGAATAGCTTCCAAGTTTAGGTCACATGAAGATACTGCAGGAACATAACTATAGACCTGAATAGCAACTTCTTTTCAAAAGATAGATTACAAATTATGACATCACTTTAATTTTCATTTGTAACCTACCAGTAGCTGATTTGACATGAGGCTGAAAAATCTATCTCACAACCTAGCACATCTAAGAACGTCGAAGCCATTCGAAAAGGCTTGCTTTACTTGACGTGTTCCTAATTTCTGGTAGCGTCTTCTCGCCACAAAAAAAATAACCCTCCAATAAAATTCAGAAACTCACAAACATTTCGGGGAAGTTCTCGAGTAGCTGAACACATGGGATGTTTGCTCCTTTCTCTTATCCACCTCCCCAAGAGCTTCTGCCAGCTCCCGCTCGCGCCCTTCCCGCCCCATTTCCCGAAATACCCCTCCAAGCGCCAGTTCGTCACCTACCTCGAATCCTACGCCCGTAAATTCCACATCAGGCCGCGGTTCAACGAGGCCGTCACGGCCGCCGAGTACGACAAGGCTCTAGGCCTCTGGAGAGTGAACACGAGTGATTCAAATTTAGGGTTAGGGTTAGGGCTTGGTTGTGGTGAGAGAGAGTATTTGTGCAGATGGGTGGTGGTGGCGACGGGGGAGAACGCGGAGGTGGTGGTGGCGGAGATGGAGGGGGCGGAGGAGTTCGGCGGGGCGGTGGTGCACACGTGCGGGTACAAGAGCGGTGAGATGTTCAGAGGGAAGAGGGTTTTGGTGGTGGGAAGTGGGAACTCAGGGATGGAGGTCTGCTTGGATCTTTGCAGTTTTGGTGCCAAGCCTTCCATTGTCGTCAGAGACACTGTGAGTTACTCAAATTTTTTTTTATTATAATTTTTATTATTCTTTTATACAATAATACTTTATTTCATTTTCGGATGATTTTTGTAATTTGTACTAATTAATGTTATTTTTTTTATGCATATACATAAATTTTAATTGAAATGATCAAGTGTCTTGAAAGTTCGAATCTGTTGGAGCCATCTAGCTCATCTTTGTGAGAAAATACGGTCATTTATGTATTGTTATTCTAATAACTCTACCACGAGCCTTTTTGTAATAGAGTAAAATATAAAAACATGTCCCGAACTATTATTCATTTTCAGATTAAGTAGCAAATTTTTTAATTCTTCAATTTCAATACCAATTTTTTTAATTATTCAATTTAAGTACTATATATAGACTTAATAGAAAGAAGCAATTAACATGAAATGAGAAAATTAATTTGAGTGTCCAACTCTTTAGTTAGGATTTTGAAATTTGCATAAATATATTGGACACAAATTAAATCTACTTTTTATATAAATTTTATCATTTTATTAAGTCTATATATAGTATTTAAATTGAATAATTAAAAAGTTCTGTACTGAAATTGAAGAATTAAATAGTTCGGTACTTAATTTAAAATGGTGGTAGTTCAGAATATGTTTTTATAGTTTATCTAATATTATAGACCGGACTATTTTATTCTTTAAAGAATGAATAATTTTTTATTTTATCTGAAATTTCTACAATAATCTATATATATAACAGAATAGGATTGGGAGCGTCGCGGCGCTCCCGGTCGGTTCAGTTTGGTTCGGTTTGCAACCGGCCGGGTCGGTTTGGTTCGTTTGAAATGTTAAAAAATTGTTCGGTTTGAAACGGGTCGGTTCGGTCCGATTTGAAATATTGGTTTAAAATCGGTCGGTTCGGTTTGAAATGTTAAAAAATTATTCGGTTTGAAACGGATCGGTTCGGTCCGGTTTGAAATGTTAATGGTTCAGTTACGGTTTCAAATTTTAAAAAACCGATAATTAATAATTTGATTTGGCTTTTAATTTTTCTCGAACCGAACTGAACCCGTCGAGTCGACGGGTACCTTTCCTTGTATGGCTAGATTTATCTGTCTAGATCTAATAAAAATTAATGCTCTTAGGTTTGGATCATATGGAATTAGTTATGTATTTGTCTAACCCTTTCTAACATTATCATAAACTAACTAAGAGAGTCACAGTAACTTTGTCATTCATTTTCTTCTAATAATTCATTGAAAAATCACAAATTTTATCAACAATCATCATAACACCCTTGTGAATTTAGGCAAGCTATAGCTCTTCTAGAATCTCTCACGCATGTAGTCATCTGATCCATTGCTGAACTGAACGTGTTTCTGGTTTGTGTGCATAAAGGTACATGTTCTACCACAAGAGATGCTGGGAAGATCAACTTTTGGGCTCTCCATGTGGCTCCAAAAGTGGCTCCCCATACGCCTTGTCGACCGCTTTCTCCTCCTCTTATCCTGGTTCGTGATCGGCGACACCTCCAACTTAGGCCTAACTCGCCCCAAGCTGGGTCCTCTAGAGCTCAAAAACCTAACTGGAAAGACGCCGGTGTTGGACGTTGGAACCATAGACAAGATAAGAAGTGGGCATGTTCAGGTACAGTAGCATTGTGAACGCTTTGCTTTAATTTGGTTTGGAATAGTGATTGGGGATAACAGCACTTTGCCTCAAAATGGTGATATCCAAAACCCTAACGGCAATCGGAAACGCAGGTGCGTCCTGGCATTCGGAGACTTAAACGACTCGCTGTCGAATTTGTTAATGGCCGGGTTGAGAACTACGATGCCATTATTCTTGCTACTGGTTACAAAAGCAATGTGCCATCTTGGTTGAAGGTATGACCCTTTCTTTCATTGTGATCGATAATCTTGTATATATATATGTCCTTAATTGCAAAAGAGAATCGACAGGGACAGGATTATAATTTTGTTAAATTTAAAAGGTTGTTGAAATCGCTCAT
>NQLW01000039.1:5903467-5918696 GCA_002312845.1 Kalanchoe fedtschenkoi | reverse complement strand
TGAATTTTTTTTATTTTTATTTCTGATTAGGAAATTCCACCACTTGCATTACCCTTGTAGCATTTCCAATCCTAAGAGATATTCAGATTTTCCAAAATTTGATTGGGAGGGAAGCTTGAGACCTGTCAGGATTTCGGCACTAACCTTCCATTCCCAGTTCTTGTTTTCATTCTTAGATAGTTAACTGGTTAGCTTAATAGTGTGCTCGATTCATTATTGGTTTTTTCTTTTTAAGATCATTTTACTTAGGTATAAATCACGCCACTTTTGCTATTTAACCAACGCTGCATCCAGCTTGCTGATTGAGATAGCTGTATCTGTAAAGTGGCTGATTAGGACTTGAACAGCAGGACAGCGAACTCTTTTCTTGACATCTATCCGCTTGTGCTTTGTTCCGCTTCGTATGTGCTTATTAAGTTTAGCTGATTTGATTTTTCAGGTCTCTTTTATTTCAACTTTTATGTAATGCATAATCTCATTGACTACTTCATGCTGCAGGTGAGGAGGACTCGGGAGTTACAGAATATATAATTTCTAGCTTTGAAGACATACCGACAGAGAGTTATGAACTTCTTCATCAAATTCTCATTCACAAGTCTGTTGGCAGCTAAAATCCACAGCAGTCGCTGATACGCGGTTCAGCTTCATCGTTAGTTGTGGTCACCTAAATCGGCTAGGTGTCCTAACGGTATGTAACACCGTACTTTACCTAATTAAGTGCTGCCACAGCCACAAACATATGCCTCCAGGTTTTGATGTTTCCACAACACTTGTGATAATCAGGTTGATTCTTTTTTACTAAAACCCTAACCAGGATGTTTTATGTGTGTGCTGTATTTACTGATTTCAGGAAGACATGCTTTTCCAATCTGCTGCAAATCATGCAGCTGGAAAGATTATCAATCAAACCAGTATCATTTTTAGCTGGCATATTTTAGTTTTTTTTTACTTTTTGTGGGGAGGGAGAGTATATATACCATTTTTATTATTTGTAAGTTTAAATTATTTATATAAAATCAAAATAAACCAAAAAATTAATTTCAAATGTAATACTTCTAAATTTATTTCTTTACATGTTAATTATTTAAACTATAATATATCAAAGGAAAATGTTACATTTTTTTGCATAACTAGGATGACATGACTAACCAGAACTAATAAGATAAGTATAATAATAAATATCAAATGTGTTTATTACCGCAAACAAAACGCAACAAAGTAAAAGAGAAATGTAAAAAGGTTTTTGATCTATCGCCCATTTTAGTTCTTATCTGAAATGCCAAATCGATTTTTTATTGGATTTATCATCCATTCTTCAGTAACGGTTAAAGATGATATTAATTTGATCAACCTGATATTATAATTTTGAAATCCCCAGAGTTCTTCCATTTGGGTTACTTTGAGATTGTAAGGGAACATTATCTCATTTCAGAACCCGATCAGAAGTTAAGCATGTTAGAATTACGGTTTTTAATTGAATTAAACAATTATTCAATCGTCGGTCCAATTACACATAATATTTACAAACAACGAGATTGATGAATAACCTCTTGATTTAAGGGTCCGTCTAACCCTGTAAGGCTTCGAATTCGAATTCCTCTTCATGGGTAAAAGAGCATAAAATGAGTACTACTTAGTGTAAAAAATGTGGTGGTTAAAAGTTGTCAAGTTGAAAGTTGTTGTCTGAGTTCTCAAGGGGAAGTGACTAAGTGAGGGTCAAATATTAATCTCTTTTAAAATAAATTTGATAGTCGCAATCAGAATCTGATTATAATTAAACTGTTTCCGTGATGAGGATAATAACAATTAATTTCGATAAGAGACTATGAAAAGATCACATTTGAAAGTTTGAAGTGTTGTTTTATTTCATGTAACAAGTATAATTTAATATTTTTTATTGTAGACTTTAGCACGCTTCGTTAATTCATGAGGTGCGCTCTAAAACAAAATTAATAAAATAATTTCTTAAAAATAACATTGCGAGTTGATGGTGATGCCTGTTGTAATAACTAAAAATAACAATAATGACTTAGTGAGTCGAGCTTCTAGTATTATTGATATTATTGTTGTGTGTTATTAGGGTTAATTTATCCTATGGGTAGTTGAGATGGTCTTACTTGGTCTCAGATGGTAATTCTGTCTGATATATCAAGTGGTCGTATCGGATAATTTCTTCTCAGAATTTAAACGGACTCCAAAAAATACAATTCTACGAGTTTCAAAAGAAAACAATGAGAATTTATTCGTCTCCAAATGTATTGAGCTTACGATTTTTTATGGGTTCGCATATATGAAATGTGAAGATATGTAAGGGGTATGTATCTGAACTTTTTTAAAATGACATCACTTTAAACTATCTTCATTTGTTAGACGTTTAAACGTCATTTGTTAGAAACTCTTTAATGACGTTTTATAAACTCTAAAAATTCCAAGTTTAAAAACTACGCAAATAAAATTACAAAAATCTTAAAAACCCTAAAACACAAAAATATTCTAAATCTCTTAAACCCTACAACTTCTAAAAATTATCTAAAACTATATCGCATTTTAATCAAATTTTCTCTACACATATAATGCCTCTTCTAATCACTTACACTACAAGTTTGAGTTCAACACCTTTTCACAATTTCAAATAGAATGTAATATATATATGTTGATTATTTATCAGAAATATCTTTTTTTTTCTTTTCATATTAAAACCAAATTAAATTGAATCGATATGAGATTGAGACGCAATTAGCTTCTTTTCAAATAGAGCTCGACTAAGTAAATCGAAACACTCTTAGAGGTGATCCAGTAAATAAGGTGGTATATTGATCAATATAAATACATACAATTAGCTTATGTAGAGTATTTGATAGGAAACAATAATAATATACATACACACAATTTGCTACTGATTGGATCGGCAGCCGGACCGTGTTCTGGTCAGATTCACACGTACTTATCATATTGAAAATTGAACCGGATCAAATCCTAATAAAAACTTAATTAAACATTAAATAGAAATAAAATAATTAATGTGTTATAAATGTAAAAATGCATTTGGCACGACTCAAACTCACGCCTGCTCCCTACTTAGTGAAGTCTTAACCAATAAGCTGCACACTATTAATTGTCAAAGCTGTAAAATTACTTATATATAAAATATAAATACAAATTTTAATTAAATCAGCCGTCGAACCGCCGATTCAATCAAAAACTCGAAAATCGAAACTCTGAGCGGTTCCTCACTCATGCTTTCCACCGTCTGCACTGCGCTTCTCTCTTATTTCAATTCTAACACAAACAACGCAGCAGCAACATTATCCACATCGCTAGACCTCCTGATTGGACTGTTTCAGCCAGATCCATCATTTGTCTATTGAAGAGAAGACTTTGGTCGATGAAAGGATGTAGGAAATTCAGAAGAAATGCTTGGGTAAATGACTTCTTAGTTGCCAATGGCGTAGATTGAAGTAGTTATGTTTGTTTTCTTAGCTGATTGTTCAGCTTCGTGCTCTAGGATTGTTTGAGCGTCCTGTATGTTTTGAAGTTTTTTGGATTGTTTAGGTTGGTTTGTGTAAGTTAAGCTATTTCCCCTTTTAGGGACCCTTGGTTTCAATACAACTATTGTTTCCAAAAAAAAAACATTATCCGCATCTCAGATTATCCAGAAGAAAATGGTTTATTCAAAACAGAATAGATTAATTACAATGAAAAATATTCTTTAGAAATTGGTTAACAAATTCTAAAATTACGTCGTTTAGTACTGGATATGAATAAACCTGAAATTAGTGTATATAACATGAATCTCCTTCTCATCATCGATGACTAAATTCTCTCTCTATATTCTATTTCTGCATAAATTTGTATGTGGATAAACACCTCAATAATCCACTCCGATTTTCGAGCTAGTTCACAATCATCCAATCCACGCCTGAGATTCACACTTTCAGATCAGGCCGAGAAGACTCGGACTTCCTATATACCAACCGTTTATTCCGCCCCGTCACTCATCACTCTAACCTCTCTACTATCCCTTTGTATTTCATCTTACGTTTGGAATCTCATCACACTTGGAATCTCACTACATCGATACTCATGAATCTTCAATCCGAATCCGGATCCGGATCAGCTCGGCTCGTATCCTTCGTGGACGGTGCAGTCGTGGTGGGAGCGGGACCTTCGGGCCTCGCCGCGTCGGCATGCCTGCAGCAGAAGGGCGTGCCGAGCCTCGTCCTCGAGAGATCCGACTGCGTGGCGTCCCTGTGGCAGCGCAGGGCCTACGACCGCCTCCGCCTCCACCTCCCCAAGAGCTTCTGCCAGCTCCCGCTCGCGCCCTTCCCGCCCCATTTCCCGAAATACCCCTCCAAGCGCCAGTTCGTCACCTACCTCGAATCCTACGCCCGTAAATTCCACATCAAGCCGCGGTTCAACGAGGCCGTCACGGCCGCGGAGTACGACAAGGCTCTAGGCCTCTGGAGAGTGAACACTAGTGATTCAAATTTAGGGTTAGGGTTAGGGCTTGGTTGTGGTGAGAGAGAGTATTTGTGCAGATGGGTGGTGGTGGCGACGGGGGAGAACGCGGAGGTGGTGGTGCCGGAGATGGAGGGGGCGGAGGAGTTCGGCGGGGCGGTGGTGCACACGTGCGGGTACAAGAGCGGTGAGATGTTCAGAGGGAAGAGGGTTTTGGTGGTGGGAAGTGGGAACTCAGGGATGGAGGTCTGCTTGGATCTTTGCAGTTTTGGTGCCAAGCCTTCCATTGTCGTCAGAGACACTGTGAGTTACTCAAATTTTTTTTTTATTATAATTTTTATTATTCTTTTATACAATAATACTTTATTTCATTTTCGGATGATTTTTGTAATTTGTACTAATTAATGTTATTTTTTTATGCATATACATAAATTTTAATTGAAATGATCAAGTGTCTTAAAAGTTCGAATCTGTTGGAGCCATCTAGCTCATCTTTGTGAGAAAATATGGTCATTTATGTATTGTTATTCTAATAACTCTACCACGAGCCTTTTTGTAATAGAGTAAAATACAAAAACATGTCCCGAACTATTATTCATTTTCAGATTAAGTAGCAAATTTTTTAATTCTTCAATTTCAATACCAATTTTTTTAATTATTCAATTTAAGTACTATATATAGACTTCATAGAAAGAAGCAATTAACATGAAATGAGAAAATTAATTTGAGTGTCCAACTCTTTAGCTAGGATTTTGAAATTTGCATAAATATATTGGACACAAATTAAATCTATTTTTATATAAATTTTATCATTTTATTAAGTCTATATATAGTATTTAAATTGAATAATTAAAAAATTCTGTACTGAAATTGAAGAATTAAATAGTTCGGTACTTAATTTAAAATGGTGGTAGTTCAGAATATGTTTTTATAGTTTATCTAATATTATAGACCGGACTATTTTATTCTTTAAAGAATGAATAATTTTTTATTTTATCTGAAATTTCTACAATAATATGGCTAGATTTATCTGTCTAGATCTAATAAAAATTAATGCTCTCAGGTTTGGATCATATGGAATTAGTTATGTATTTGTCTAACCCTTTCTAACATTATCATAAACTAACTAAGAGAGTCACAGTAACTTTGTCATTCATTTTCTTCTAATAATTCATTGAAAAATCACAAATTTTATCAACAATCATCATAACACCCTAGTGAATTTAGGCAAGCTAAAGCTCTTCTAGAATCTCTCACGCATGTAGTCATCTGATCCATTGCTGAACTGAATGTGTTTCTGGTTTGTGTGCATAAAGGTACATGTTCTACCACAAGAGATGCTGGGAAGATCAACTTTTGGGCTCTCCATGTGGCTCCAAAAGTGGCTCCCCATACGCCTTGTCGACCGGTTTCTCCTCCTCTTATCCTGGTTCGTGATCGGTGACACCTCCAACTTAGGCCTAACTCGCCCCAAGCTGGGTCCTCTAGAGCTCAAAAACCTAACTGGAAAGACGCCGGTGTTGGACGTTGGAACCATAGACAAGATAAGAAGTGGGCATGTTCAGGTACAGTAGCATTGTGAACGCTTCGCTTTAATTTGGTTTGGAATAATGATTGGGGATAACAGCACTTTGCCTCAAAATGGTGATATCCAAAACCCTAACGGCAATCGGAAACGCAGGTGCGTCCTGGCATTCGGAGACTTAAACGACTCGCTGTTGAATTTGTTGATGGCAGGGTTGAGAACTACGATGCCATTATTCTTGCTACTGGTTACAGAAGCAATGTGCCATCTTGGTTGAAGGTATGACCCTTTCTTTCATTGTGATCGATAATCTTGTATATATATGTCCTTAATTGCAAAAGAGAATCGACAGGGACAGGATTATAATTTTGTTAAATTTAAAAGGTTGTTGAAATCGCTCATTGTCAAATTTCATTCTAATTTTGTTGTTATAATGTAAATAACAAAATGTGATGCTTCAATTAATAGAGTGGAAACATGTTCTGTGAGAAAGATGGACTGCCCAAGTCACCGTTTCCGAACGGCTGGAAAGGCGAGCATGGCCTCTACGCTGTTGGTTTCACAAAGCGCGGACTGCTAGGAGCTTCGATGGACGCAAGAAGAGTTGCGGAGGATATCAAACAATGCCGGAGTAGTCATGACAGTAGTAGTAAGCAACAAGTACACCCAGTTCTTGAAGGAGGACGATGAAAAAACTATCATTAGGGTTTCAGTTTGTGCATATATAGGGCATTACTGTTCTTTAACAAATTCAATTGGATCCAAATATTTTGCTCAATATGAAAGTGTGAATATATATGGATGTAAAAAAATGCTTTTGTTGACACAAAATGGGGCATGATGGGAAAAGTGAAGTATGATGATAAGGAGTGATTTTTAGGTAGGTATAGTTTAGTATGTGGATGGTGGACACGTCAATGAATAACCTTTACGTGACATTTTGATCAGTCACACGTGATAAAAAATATAAAAAATTACAAAATCATTAGTGAATCACCAAGTGTCATTTTGACTTTGTAACACAGCATCTGATCGATGCTCCTAATACACGGTGTGTCCAGAATCACTGTAGATCACCAGATCTATCTATCTGGAGATGATGAGTGCCTATATTAGGAAGCATGGGATGAATCACCAAGTGTCATTTTGATTTTATAACACAGCATCTGATGCTCCTAATACACGGTGTCCACAATCTGGAATCACTGTAGATCACCAGATCTATCTATCTGGAGATGATGAGTGCATATTAGGAAGCATGGGGGAGTCAAAGAGCCGTGAAGATGATAGATCATCGCAGTGGAAGTCATCATGTGCTGCAATTTATTTGGGGAACTTACTGCAAATCCATGTAAAACCATCACAAACACTTAATATCTCTCTTCTTGTTTTCATCTAGGGTAAGGTTAGGTCAATTGCTTTTGTATGCAAGACTCAATTATCTTTTAAATATGCAGTATTATCCAAGATAAAAAAAAAAGTGGGAGGCCGGTTTCACTTCAATCAATTGATAATTTATTATCAATATAGTGGTGACTTGATGAGTTGGATTGAATTGAATTTTTATAAATGTGGAGAATATTAGGTGAATTTGGGTCTCTAGGGTTTTGTAGATACTTGTCTAGAAACTTGCATAAAGTGAAATGAGTTGAATGAAACATCAACATCTAAAAAAACAATGAAATAAGGGCAAATATGCATAGATAGCCTTCTCATTCTTGGAAATCTCTTGGCATTGAAGTTAATAAATAAATAAGGAAAAGGAGGGGAGTAAGTAGAAAAGTGAAACTTGGGTGATTCATAGGACCATTTTTACGTACCAAATTGCATGACACCTTTGCACGGTCCACATGCCCTAGCTCAAACAAGAATTAGGAGTGTAATGATGCGGTTCGATTTGGTTTTCAATAAAAATCAAACTGATTCGTTGGTGGTCGGGTTGGAAAATTTGAAACCGAACCGAATCGCTTGTTTTAAAAAATCAAATCAAATCAAATCGTCAGGTTCGGTTTGGTTCGATTAATTTTTCATAAAATTTATTGATTAATTTAATTATTAAACAGAACACATGTACTAATTTATATCATATATTTATTTAAATTTATATATGATCTAAAATATAGTGAAACCATTCGGTTTGGTTTGAAAAATATTAAAACCCGAACCGAACCATTAATCATCAGTTTTTTAAAATTCAAAACCATAACTGAACCTCTTACACTCCAGACCAAACCAAACCTATCGGTTCGATTCAATTCGATTTAGTTTATTGATTTATCGATTTTTATTTACGGTCCTTACAACAATCATTCTATATTTCACCTTCTCCTCTTTTCATCTCTTCAACTTCATGGATGGCTAGTTAGTATGCATATTTTCAATGATAACAAATTAAAGAAGATTTTTTTGAAAGGAAAAAAACCCAAAAGAAGCTCTGAATTATCACCGCGTATCCAATTGCGGTCTGAACTCCCACGATTTCCAAAAAGGGTGTGGTATAAAAAAACTAGGCTGATTTTGGATGATGCGTCAGTTCAGTTTGTTTAATTTTTTAAATATAATTGATATTATTAAATTTATTGAGAATTTTTGATGATTGAGCATGAAAAGACGTCATTTTCTTTATGTGCGCAAAATGATATTATTTATTTTCATAACCGAATGACATAATTTTCGCAAACCAATCTAAGTCTTAAAATAATATTAGTTTAAGAATGTAATGATAAATTTTATTTTAGAAAATCAATTTAATTTGTTTTCATCGCATCCTTTTTAAAAGTCGTGATAGTTTGGATCGCAATTAAATGAGTGGTAATAGTTCAGAACCCTTTTTGAGTTTTATCCCTGTTTAAAAATAAATACTTATGAATTTCTCAAATTAAAAGACAAAATCATAATAGTTATTCGATGTGTTGCTAGCAAGTTGGGTCACCAAAATTGACCTCGCTTGTATCTCGAGTTTGAATCCTTCGTTCACCAACTTGTGAGGAGCCTCTCCACAAAGTTTAAGCTATCCAACTTTGAAACCTAGAAACAAATGCATATTCATATGTTTAAAATGGTCTTGATCTCGATTGTGAAGAGAATAGAAAAAATGTATTTGAAAGCTCTTGAGTTTAGGATGTATCTAGAAGGAAACAAGTAAAAATTAGTGATGAAACGATTAAAATAACCCCCACATATAAAAATGAAACTTAAAAGGCATAAAAAATGAGAGAGAATAATTGCTTTTTTACACTAATTCCTTCGTTTTCCTTTTAAATACATCGGGTGTAAAGAAAATGAGTGTTTACTTATCAAATCCTCCCAACTCTCTTATGAAAAAACTCAAGAACACTTTTTTATTATTTTCTTTCCTAAATCAAACTCAGAGGTGCAAAAACAGTTTTGGACTAAATTAGTAAGTCATTTAGTATTAACTACTCTGTCCTCTTTTACATGTCACTTAACCGAATTTTTTTGTCTACTTTTACTTGTCACTTACCAATTTTCAATGTGTATTTAATATCAACAACACTACCTTAAAATGTCAAACATTAATCACTTCATTATCATAATCAATAAAGAATACATTCCTCACCAATAATCATCTACCAATTTTACTTTTTGCACGAATTTTTTCAAAAAAATGTTAACCACCTACCTATTAAATTTGTTCAACCGCTAGTATTAACTTCACCTTAATCTACTCAAATTAACCGTAAACGACATGTATTAGAGGACGGAGGGAGTAAGTTTTATTCATTAAATAGACTGGATTTTAATAACTTTGTTGAGATTATTAATTGCGATTACAAAATGATATCTTTAATGCAGAAATCTGATTTTTAATATTAATTTAGAAATGCAACTGGAATTTATTTACACAAATTTTCTTACACCATTTCGACAGTTAAAATGGTTCGAAATGTAATTGAGGAAGAAGCCATTAATGTAACACGCATTCAAATTCTGAAGTTAAATCAGATCTCATCTTGAATTTTGAACTACTAGTAGGTTCATACCCACCATACATAACCTTAGATCAATTGTTTTTAACCTTGAAAGAGTGGCCCTGTGGTACTTGCTAGGATATAAGTTGACGGATGGGGAATCGATCTACCCTCCCACACACACGCACACGCTGAAGATACCATTAAGTACCCTTTATGCGCAAGGCCGACTATTAAAGACAATGTGGTGGTCCAATCCCACCAAATGAAAAACCCTAGCTAGATAGTTAACATTACATACACATGTACATGTGCCACGAGATAAGTCAGCCTCTATCTCTCGGATGTTCAGATGGCTGGGGGACTCATCGTCATTCAGTCAGTCAATCAACCCATTTGTTACTACACCTGCATACCATAAGCACAAAGATGGCTAAATGCGGTTCATAATAGTAATGTAATTCACACAAGAACTGTTTGCCAATTATTATATTCAAACTTCTGCCTGCCAGGCCTTCGAGCATAAATAAAGTGTATTTAACCGTGTCCCAGTTACCATCCGGAAGTGTCGAAGGATATCTAGGAAGAGTAGCAACGTCTCTTATACAGAACAAGATTTTGAAATTTGAAACACCAAAATGGCCAAAGATGCACGATTTGCCTCTTCTAATGAACTTCCGGGGCACACTCTTTATTTCTCGCACTATGCACCATCTCTGTAGATACCCTGAAAATCAGCCAAGTGCAGAGGAGGAGAGCGATGAGCAATGACATGCTATCCATAAATCAAAACAACGAAATGAGAGTTGTGACATGTGACAATACACCAATATATATATATATATATATCGATGGACCAAGCAACAAGCATTAAGGTACAAGTAGCTATTAGAATTTGTACCCTGAATGTTTGATATTCAATGTTTTAGTTACTAGTTGAGCTGGTAGACAGATGAATTCCGGTCCTTGTTGAATTATCATGTACCAGTTTGTGGATGCAAAGATAATTTTCAGGACGAGTTTGGTAAGTATTGAGATTGACTACCAAATGCAAGCCACTTCTACCTTTCATAATCCAATCCACTGACAAGGCAGGAGCACGCCCATAATAGAGTTTATGGCAAATAAGTACTGATGAAAACTTGGAAGAAAACTGTAAAGAAGTGTAGAAAATGCAGTAAAAAAAAAAATCAACCTGATAGAGCTAGCCAGATGCAGCCAACAATTCTTTATCAGCACGGTCCCTAATCCTCCTTTCCAACTCTGGCCTGAAATGCCTTATCAGACCTTGAACGGGCCAAGCAGCTGCGTCTCCCAGTGCACAGATTGTATGCCCTTCTATCTGCTTTGTTACTTCTTGAAGCATATCAATTTCTTCTAGTTTTGCATTACCTACTTTCAATCTTTCCATGATCATCCATAGCCACCCAGTTCCCTCCCTGCATGGTGTACACTGTCCACAACTCTCGTGCTTGTAGAAGTACGAGAGTCGAGCAATTGCATCCACGACATCAGTGGACTTGTCCATGACGATAACAGCAGCAGTTCCAAGTCCAGACGTAACAGCCTTCAATGCGTCATAGTCCATCAGAACATCATCACATATGTGTTTGGGCAGAAGAGGGACTGAAGAACCCCCAGGAATGACAGCAAGTAAGTTATCCCATCCGCCTCTAACACCACCACAGTGGCGCTCAAGCAACTCTCTTAGTGGTATACTCATCTCTTCTTCGACAGTACAAGGTTTGTTCACATGGCCTGAAACACAAAACAACTTTGTTCCAGAGTTATTTTTCCTTCCAAAACTAGCAAACCATTCGGGCCCTCGCCTTAAAATGGTTGGAGATACAGCAACAGTTTCCACGTTTGTAACGGTTGTGGGGCATCCATATAGACCGGCATTTGCCGGGAAAGGAGGTTTCAATCTTGGTTTTCCTTGTTTCCCCTCCAGGCTCTCGAGGAGTGCCGTCTCTTCACCACAGATATAAGCACCCGCACCAAAATGGATGTAAACGTCAAAATCATAGCCAGACCCACATGCATTTTTCCCCAATAATCCAGCTGCGTATGCTTCTTTCCTAGCCTTTTCAAGATTGAGTCGCTCATTCACATATTCACCCCTGATGTAGATGTAGGCAGCAGTAGCTCTCATTCCAACTCCAGCAATCAGGCAACCCTCCAGCAGTTTGTGTGGATCATGACGCATTATCTCCCTATCCTTACAAGTACCGGGTTCACTCTCATCAGCATTCACAACGAGATAAGAAGGGCGCCCATCCGACACTTTAGGCATGAATGACCACTTAAGACCAGATGGAAAACCAGCACCACCACGTCCACGAAGACCGGACTTCTTCATTTCATTAACAATCCAGTCAGCCCCTTTGATCACCAAGTCTTTTGTCCTGTACCAGTCACCACGCTTCATGGCACCTTTAAGGAATGGGTCATGGATCCCATATAAATTAGTGAAAATCCTATCTTCATCGCTCAAATTTCCAAAATGAGTCTTTTCAGGAGGTGGGGGTGGCGGAGGAGGTTGTGGTGTAGTAGCTGTTGTTGGGCTTTGGGTGCTAAATGACTTGCATCCCATAACCCATCTCTGACTGTACTGTCTGATTAATGCTGCCCTTTGCAGATTGAGTAAGCCCTTCATGGATGCCATCATAAATAAAAAACTATTCTTAACAGCAATATTGTTTGAGAAAAGCTCACACAAATTCATACAACAAAACAGCAGTTTACATAATCAAAGTCGAGCAAAATTGCCCTATCGAAAAATCCAGCCTAACTATTCGGATTGATCCCACACAAGCCCTGTGAGTTCAAAATTTCAAAATCCAAACAGCAATAACCTGAATTAACACCTGTTTCAGAATTCTGCAGCTCAATCTGTCAGCTATTAGCTCTACCAAGCATATAATTCCAATCCTTTTTCAGCCAGCAAAAAGCTAATAAAAACCCTAGCTCCAATCCACCACGCTAAGCAATCAAATCGACCCTAACCTCAATCCACTAGCACTACTTCCGGCTCAAAGAGAAACCAATAAACCCTAACACACACAGATCCGCACAACCGATATCTCATTTCCAAAATCCGATTCAACAAGACATCTCAAATCCAAACAATCGACGGGTCGAAATGCAGATATCAAACACGAAAATCAAAACTTCAAGAAATCGACTCAAACACTTGTAACAACAGAACGTACCATGGTGAAGACCTCAGCGGGGGCGCTGGCTGCGATCGACGACGAGCGGAGAAGAAAATGTGTTCGAGTCTGACGACGGGATATTCGCCGCAGTTGGGTTGAGTTCGAGTTTGGTGATGCGATTTTAGTCCACGGCTGAGATGTTTTCTATCGGTTCGATCGGACGGTCATTAGGATTGGTTGGTTTGTGATGCTTTCGGGTTACACGTTTGGCTCGTCGATTACCGCAAAATTCGAACCGAATTGTAACCGACGGAACAATCAAAGATGAACCGATTCGAACCGGGCCGTAGTAAACGATTCACATTTAGTCGGTTCGATTTTGACCATTTGAATTTCAAGTTTTCAACCATTTGAATCAACAATGACCTGACCATTTAAATTTCACTCAACGCTGTCAGCTTGACATATTTTAAACATATTTTTATTTATATAGTATCATCAGAATTTGAATTTAAAAATTAAAAATTATTAAGCAACACACTATTAAATAATTACATTCGGGATTTGGAGTGAGAAAGCTAGCAACTGTATAAGAGGTTTTCCAAAAGTCATAAGTTATATAGCATGTATCAGATGATTGCGGAGCACATAGGGAACTCAGGCTCCGAATCCCTCGTATGTTATGGACTTTGGAACGACTCAGGCACATTCCACGAGCAACGAGCTCTTGATCACGGTAGTCTAGTGCTTGAGCCAATAGTTGCGCAACTGAGCCATGTGAAGCAGAATCTCATCCCGGCCTTGGTTGGTGACACTGCTTGTCATGATCCAGGGAGGCGCTGTTTGGAAGAATTCCCGGATCAGGTTTTGAAATTCTTCTACATTTTCTTCCGGTCTTTTGCCTCCATTCTTTCTCTTCTTGCGCTTGTCGCATTTCGTGAAGATCAGGGTCATGGGTATCTGTAGAAAAAAAAATACAATTTCAATATCAAGCGTTGTTACTTGTTAGTTGAATATCTTATCCTGTGACCTGCACTGACAAGAGCAAGATCCCCAGATCGGAAATTTGTTATATAAAACTCTGTAAGAGAAGATGACCGTGGCATATTATCTGAAACTGTAAGGGAGTGTTTCGTTTAGGGAAAATTTGGTGGAAAGGAAAAATTAAGAGAAAGTGGATTCCCCATGAAATCCATCATATTTTCTCTTATTTGGTTTGAGGTAAAAATGATGGAAAAATGTAAAAACATTATTAATTTTAAACAAATGTTCCTTCCTATTTTCCTACAAACTTTCCTTCTCATTTTCTCACAAATTTTCTTTTTCATTTTCCACCAAATTTTCCCTAACCCAAACACACCCTAAGAGAGGTAAGAAAGAACATACTTGGTTTTCGCCCAGCCAACTAGCATACTCGAGATCAATCTTCTTGGGCGGAATACTCGCATCTACTAGAAGAAAAACGGAGACCAAATTTGGGCGGTTGAGAAAATAGTCTTTGGTGAACTTGGCCCAATCTGTACGAATCTCGTGGGGTGCAGCCGCAAACCTGAACATTTCAGAAGAAATCTGAGCATAAGACAGACTACAACAGATACAAAGCACATCTAACAGATGACTTGATATAAAACATTAAAACTATTGGTCCAAAGGAAATTCCCATAAGAAATGGATTAACCCGACACTGGTAGCATGGAACAATCAAATCGGCAAATCGCCTAACTGATACATCTGCCTGAGTCATCCATAAAAGACTGAATAACCTAATACAGGTAGGTAGCATGCAGCTCAATTTGCTTGCATGATACATCTTAACCGAACTTGCCATAAAAAAGAGACCAACTCCAACACTGGTAGTGTGCACTGCCATAAAAATGATTCATCTATCTAAACATTCCACAAGAGATCGATTACGCTGACACAGATGGCATGCAGCTGAAACTGGTTTATCAACCCGGATTTTCCATAAAAATATGGATTGAACCCCGAGACTGGCATCACGCAGTAGACAAGAGATAAATGATTCATCTATCCGAAATTATCATAAAAGATGGAACAACCCATACTTCAGCGACATTGAGCATAAAAAACAGTAGATCAGGTCTCCACACGTACCCGTATCCAGGCAGATCTACTAAGAACCAACTATCATTTATCCG
>NQLW01000039.1:5859897-5871825 GCA_002312845.1 Kalanchoe fedtschenkoi | reverse complement strand
ACAAAAAAAATATATATGTGACAGTATAATACCATGATCTACATAACGCAACACACTACATATTAAAAAAATACAAACCGGAAGTGACCCATTTGCTTGGAAAGAATCATCATCCTTCTCACTAGAAAACTAAACACCAATAAATCAATTGGAGGTGGAGGAGGAGGGTTGGGGCAGGCCCTCCTCCTCGCACAATCACTGCCCCGCCCGATAGACCACAAGTGTCCACCACAGCTTAGGCCTAACGACCACACCCCACCTTAGGCCTCTCGGCCCTCCTCCTCATGGCCACATGTCTTCAACTCGCTGCTAGGTATGCAGCTGGCCCCAGCGTCCGCCGAGAGCTCGCGCTCCTTCTCGCTCGTCCAGTCTCCTCTGCTAGGGAGGCCTGAATCTCCACCCATGGTTGCCTTGGCTGGCCATGCGCCCTGGGGCCGTCTCCCTTCCGGTAGGTTAAGCTCAGATCCGGCTCCCACCGGCTCCACCTCCCCTCGCTCAGCCACATATACACGGGTCTCGCCGCTCGCTGTGCCTAATCCAACCGTCCGTCTCAACTAACAGGCCCAGTCACCTCCAGATCACGCTATCTAAGTTCTCAATGCCTGGCCACCACGGTGGCAAGAGCCTTAGTCCACCGAAGAGCTCATAAGTCTGCCCACCGTGGCGCGAGTCTCCATATCCCGTCGATGATTCCTCTTCCCTGTGGCAGATGACCTTAATTTAACTGCTGATGCGGGTCTTTTCAGGTCGACCTGGTCTTGCGGGATTCCTAATTCTGTTGTGGCCGCCTTATCTATCGCCCACCCCAGATCTCGTTGTCTCAGGCGTCGCTAAATCCAGATCTGGCCGCGTAGCTCGGAGCACCCCCTGATGTTTCGGCTGCAGCCGCCCTGACGTCTAGGGTTACAGGCATGCACAGCTGTTCTAGAGGATCTGGGCTGACCGCAACCCATCTTCCGACCCGTCGGCCGCGGCTGAGCGTGCTTCGTCTCGAGCGGCGAGTGCGCCTCGGGCTCGTGTGCATCAAGCGCTTCATCAAAAGGTGCCTCGGTTCCTCCGCGCCTCGAGCGCCGACCGCGCCCCAGAGCAGTCGCCATCGTCGCAGCTTGCGTTTGCCTCGAGCGACACATGCTCTATCCCGTGGTTTTTCCTGATGAGTCAGCCATCCCAACCCAGATGTCAACATCCCAATCCAACAGGTTGCTACAATCCAACTCAGATATGGTAAGCTCATAAGCCCAACACAGACAGCATCCGAGTTTTGTAGTGTCCGTAGCCCTATCTCTTTAGACTCTTCGAGTCACCCATTATGTAGACTCTCTGAGCCACCTCTTATCCATGTAGGCGTTTTTCGTCAATAGATTCTTTTTGGATCATCTATCAATCAATGTTCTAAAAATTCTCGTTCACATCCGATTAATCACTAGGCGGTGTTAAAACGCTCCGCCTAACCGCCAATCCGATTAATTGTTCAAAACTTATAAAAGTTTTTTAAACATATATGTTCATAATTAATTATTAAATTTATTATTAATATATATAACTCCGATTAACTATCTGATTAATCACTCGTATCTTCCTAACCTCTAGAATTACTTGCTCTCCTTCGATTGTCCCCCTTCTCTTCTACACTTTTTTATCTTGATTTGAATTTTGATTTTGAAAGTTTTGGGTATATTTATGAGAAGCAGAGTATCGATTTAAGAAACTGATGGATCTGAGATTCGGAAATTGCTGAGTTCGGAAGGTTAACGGACGAAAGAAAATTGTCCGACGAATCTGTACGAGTCTGAGGTTTTCACACCGGAAAAGTTTCCGGTACGGCAGTTTGATGTCGTTTTCGTGCAACATAGACTTCAGTCTATTCAATCTTCATCTGATTTATGCTCTTTCTGTAGTACCAAAAATAAATGGATGAAAAATTAAGTAGACTTTGAGCATGAAGTGGTCAGGATAAAGTATTAAACTGTATTAACAGTCTGCTGAGGCAAATAAATAAGAAGATTATATGGTTGAACCAATGTCTAAAGAGGAATTGATCCAAACTGAACTAATTCGAAAGAAAATTCATTACGATTTTCATAAAGCCAAATTGTAGTAGGTGAAATCTTAGCTGTAGTTAGAGAAATTCTAATTGCCGCTTCTGCTGAAAAAAGAGAAACCATATTCGCTATCACCGGAGACACAGTAATAGTCTTACTTATATCGTAGTCTACATAGTTGGTAACACTGAAGTTATCAACGCTGAAAAAAGATTAGCCTCGGTGGATAGACCTTAGACACATTAGATATTCATATGATGGTTGGAAGCAATTGGATTATTTTGTCCGATGTCAAATCCAAGAACTATGAAGGTGTGGATTACCATGTTTATGTTGCTTATGTCGTCGATGATGATTGAGTACACAATAACAATGGTGATCTGAACGAAGAGGACGGTTATCAATAGGATGAGAGATACACAAGAACAGCGATGAAAGATGCGAGACTAATTGAAGAACATCATGCTGAGGAGAACATCATGGGAGACTGATTGAAAACTTATTATTATAAATCAGACACTGGGAGAGCCTGATGTTATTCATCCGGGCGGGAGGCGCGGCTGTGGTTGGACTTGTCGGCTGTGGCGTCATCTTTCATTTGCGAGTCCAGAGGACGTTGTACTCGGGGAGGAAGTGGCACACGGGCTCGCCGCCGGGCTTCACGTCGAGGATTTTAAACGCCTCGTGCTCGGGGTTCCAAGTCGAGGTATTGGTGTGGCAAACTCCCACCGCCTTGACTTTAGTTCCGCTGGTTCCAACGAAGGGGGCGACGTAAGCTCTCGCGCCCGTCACATCGTGGCAGTAGAACACCGCGTAGGCGTAGTCCTGCTTGTGGCAGGCCACCGCCTTACCGTCGCCTATTCGCTTCAAGCCCGGCAAGAAGGTGAACTTTTGAAGCTTGGTGTCCTTTTCGGCCTCGGTCGAAACCGCTTGGATGTTTTTGCCTAGACGCTGGACGGAGAAGTCAATCATGGACTCCAAGGAAGTCGCGCAGGTCTTCACCTCGCCTTCTTCCGCGGGGAGCTCGCATTCCTTGAGCGTGTCCTTGATCAGCTGGGCTGTCGGAGATTCGGGTTTGACGGATAACTTGGTCAGGATGGCTGGGAGCTTGTCGGAGGAGAATGGGATCGAGTCAGCGACTTGGCGGGGCACGAAAGCGTAGCCGTTGTTCCCAGGCCTTGCGATTTCCATCTCCATTTGGTTTCCTGGGACCAAGTCCTTCTCCAAGAACCAAGGCGCTGACGGCTCGTTCACCAGGACTTTATTATCCTTGTCGGAGTCGTAGTGCCTCCTGTTGTAGAAGCTTCTGTTGTAGCTGCGTCGATTGTAGCCTCTCCTGCTGTAGCCGATTCGGCGCAGGTCAGGAACTGCTTCTTCACTCTTTTCACTCTCAAGAGTGTAATGCAGCTTCTTCTTCTTGCTGTAGCGGCTTCTGTAGCTCTTCCGGAACCGGCCCAGGTCAGGTACTGTCTCTCCTCCTCTGCCTACATTCGCTGATGTGCTCAGTGAATCATAGAAAAATAAGTCTTTGCTCTACATATAACATCAAACTGATTCTTAATTGGATAGATTGTCCTCCAAGTGTTATTTTAACTTTTAACGTGACGACTTCTTATTAGTTAGTACACGCATCAAACTGGGAAAGCGGAAGCAGAAGACACTATGGCTTATTAGCCTGACCTGGTTGGAGAACATTTGAGATGGCTCTCGGCATTGGAGTGTTGGGAAGCGCCGAGTTCCAGTAGGTCTCCTCAGGTAGAGCTGCTTGACTGGCCACAAATGCTACCTGTAAAACCACATTGAGCAGGAAATGTTATCCGCATTTTTATTAGAAATTGTTTCCGCGACAGTTTCACACTCAAACTCAATTAACAATATAGTGAGTCGAATATTTGTTCTAACAAATATAATTGAAAATAAGTAGTATAGGGGACTCTTGCTCTTATATGTCTCAATAAATTATACAAGTATGAGCTGAGAAGATGCTTGTTAACAAGAAGAAGACTCACGCAAAGGGCAGCCAAGGCTGCAAGGATATAAAATGCCATTGTGGAAAAGATGGAAATGTGGAGTAGTGAGGGACTTTGTGGCTGATGAGGTTGTGAGGAATAGAGGTCTTCCGGCGAGTCCTATTTATTATACTGGTTTTTGGCTGAATGAATGGAAGATACGGATGCGGATACAAATACAAATACAAATACAAATACCTCATTAACATGCACTTTTTTGAAATCCTCATGACAAAGATAAAGAAGAAGCCTATGAGCACTAGATTCAACATTAAATCAAAGCTAACATTATCAGGGTAGCTTATTGGAACTTAAGGCTCTCTATAATTTAGGGAAATAAGTTGGAAAAAGTTGAGAAATAAAAATCATTTTGAAATTCTCACAATTTCATTTAATTTTTCTATGTTTGGTTGCAGGAGAAAAATAGCGAGAAATGTATCAAAGTACTTTATGATTCAACTGAACTGTTATTCTAATTTTCTTTTCCCTTAACTTTCTATAAATTGAAATAAAAAAATTTTATTTTCTTTTCGCTCAAACTTTCCATAAACAAGATGGAGCCCGGGTGATCCATTATTGATGTAGGACATCTGCCATGTGGGGCTTATCGAATGGGCGTTGGACGGAGCGAACGGGAACAAAAAGAAGGCGGCCGAGGGGTACTAATAATGCGCGCAGCTCACACAAATTTTCAGCGATGTGGGGGACGCCGGAGAGCGTGATTGAGCGAAGAGGCCAAGAAAAAATCAATGGACCACAGGGTGGGTGACCCTGCAAAAACATACACGGGGAGGCGAGTAGCCAAACTGAATATGGAACATTGAGTAAGATAGCCAGTGGCAATTTCCGAATCTTAGCTTAGCTTGGGTGTGAATCTGCAGATTTTTGTAGCTCTTTTTGTGGATGAGAAGATGATTGGGTCAGTGTAGACTTGCATCAGATCAAACCCTACTATTCCGCAACTCGTCCAAGTTGCATCAGATCAGAGCAATCACTCGGGTGAATTAGATGGGTGCTCTTGCTCGAACACGATGTCATTTTACATCGTTTTCATTAATACATTCTATCATTTCTTAAATAAGGAATAAAAAATAAAATAAATCAAAAAATATTAAAAAATCATAGAAAAATTTAAACAAAATATTTTAAAAGAAAAGTCCAAATAAAAAAAATAATTAACTCAAAATATATATTTTTATATTCATTAAAAATAGTTTATTCATCTCATGAACATATTATCAAATCTGATAAACATAGCAGCTCATCTCATGAACTTATTATCAAGTCTGATGAAAATAGTAGCTCATTTGATGAACATATCATCTAATGAATATAACAGTTCATCTGATGAACATAGCAGCTCATCTTATGAACATAGCAGCTCATCTTATGAACATAGCAGCTCATCTGATGAATATATCGTCTCATCTGATGAACATATAACAGCTTATCTGATGAACATATCGCCTCATCTAATTAACATATCGCCTCATCTAATTAACATATCATCCAATGAACTTATAGTCAATCTGATGAACATAGTAGCTAATCTGATGAAAATAACATCTCATTTGATGAACATATTATCTGATGAACATACAAGCTCTTCTGATGAACATAGCAGCTCATCTGATGAACATGACTGCTCATTTAATGAACATAACAGCTAATCCGATGAATATATCACATGATGAACTTAGCATCTCATCTGATGAATATAACTGTTCATTTGATGAGCATATTATCAAATTTGATAAATATAGTAGCTCATTTGATAACATATTATCAAGTTTGATGAACATAGCAGCTCATCTAATGAACATAGTAGCTCATCTGTTGAACATAACTGCTCATTTAATGAACATATAATTAAATCTGATTAACATATCATCTCATCTGATAAACATACCAGCTCATTTGATGCACATAACAACTCATCTCTAATGAATATATTATCTCATCAGATGAACATATCATCTGATGAGCATAACAGCTCATCTGATGAACATAACATTTCATCTTATGAATAAAACAACTAATCTGATGAAGATAAAAGCTCATCTGATGAACATAACTGCTCATCTGATGAACATAGCAGCTCATCTGATGAATATATCATCTCATGAACATAGCATCTCATCTAATGAACATAACACCTCATCTGACGAGCATATCATCTCATCTGATAAATCTAGAAGCCATCTAATGAACATATCTTATGTTGAATATAACAGCTCATCTGCTGAACATAACAACTCATCTGATGAACATATCGTCTTTTTTATGAACATATCATCCAATGAATTTATAGCTAATCTGAAGAACATATAATCAAATCTGATGAACTTAGTAGCTCATCTAATGAACATACAAGCTCATATAATGAATATAGCATCTCATCTGATGAACATAACTACTCATTTAATGAACATAACATCTGATGAATATATCATCTGATGAACTTAGCATCTCATCTGATGAATATAACAGCTCAACTGATGAACATATCATCTTATCTGATGAACATATCATTTAATGAACATATTATCAAACTTGATGAATATAATATATAGCTCATTTGATGAACATATTATCGAATCTGATGAACATAACAGCTCACCTGATGAACATAGTAGCTCATCTGATGAACATAACTACTCATCTGATGAACATATAGTTAAATCTGATTAACATATCATCTGATAAACATAGTAACTCATATCATGAACATAACAGCTCATTTGATGAACATAATAGATCAGCTGATGAACATAATAGATCAGCTGATGAACATATCATCTCATCTGATGAATATATCATCTAATGAACATACACTACTACATTATTGTTTAAATACGGCGTTTTGAAAGCAGCTCTTATACGGCGTTTAAGGGTATAAACCGCCGTATATAGTTTAAAGAACAGAACTACAACGTTTTTGTTTAGACTATATTCGGCGTTTAATGATAAAAACGCCGTATAAAGTTAAGACGGCGTTTTGTACCCCAAAACGCCGTATAAGTTCCATTGAACTTAAACGGCGTTTGAGTATATCAAACGCCGTTTAAGTATATGGGTTTATACGGCGTTTTGAATTCAAAAACGCCGTATAAATTCTGTGTAATTATTACGGCGTTTTCTACCAAGAAACGCCGTCCTATTGGTACAGTATATACGGCGTTTGTAATGACAAAACGCCGTATCCTAGTAATCCTATTTCCTAGTCTGTTTCGACTTTCCCTTACCTGAATTTGTATATATATTAGTGTTTAACGGTTCTTGGTTTCATAATTCAGTGATAGTCAGTTTCATAATTTCATATTCCTATTACTGGTCATATTAAATATTATGTATGATTTTATAAATTCACCGTATTAATTTTATTATTTGTATTTCTATGTATATATATGACTTTTTTATTATGTTTTTTTTCAGGTATATAAAGAATGACAAATCGAAATTGGATGAAATCAAGTCGTCTCAGCCGGGAATACAATGTCGGATTACGAGAGTTTTATGAGTTTGCCAAAGCATATTGCGAGAAGCAAGGCACGAACGAGGTTCGTTGTCCCTGTATTAAATGCGGGAATGGAAGTATGGTCGTTATTGCAGAACTAGAACGTCATCTTCGCCTTTACGGTATTGACGCATCATACACTGTCTGGTACTTACACGGTGAATCATTAGGCGGGTCTCAACCTTTAGAAGCTGAACATATAGAGGAAAACGCTGATGACATTTATGAGGATGATGATTTCAGTACAATGCTGAATGATCCTTAGCTGCCGATAATGAAGAAAATACGGAATTATTCGAAGCAGTCAAGAACGATGCTGACACCCCTCTGTATCAGGGATGCACACGTTTCAGTAAATTATCCGGAATGCTGAAGTTGTACAATCTGAAAGCCAAATACGGTTGGAGTGACAAATCTTTCACGGGTCTCTTGTCACTACTCAGCGAGATGCTTCTCGAACCAAATGAGCTCCCGAAACGAACTTATGATGCGAAAAAAATGCTTTGTCCAATGGGTATTGAGTACAAAAAGATACATGCGTGCCCAAATGATTGTGTGCTTTGCAGAGGTGCCTACGAGAATATGACAGAGTGCCCGAAGTGCGGTGCATTACGACATAAGCAGAAAACTGTGAACTGAGAGAAGGTCAAATGCGGACCTGTGAAGGTCTTATGGTACCTCCCGGTAATTCCCAGATTCAAACGGATGTTTGCAAATTCAGAAGAATCAGAATTGCTGGTTTGGCACTCAGAGAAGAGAGTTGAAGATGGAAACATGCATCACCCGGCCGATTCAAATCAGTGGAAGCAATTTGACGTTCGGTATCCAGAATTTGGTAACGATCCAAGAAATCTGAGGTTAGCGTTAAGTACCGACGGTATGAATCCGTTTGGAAATATGAGCAGCAGACACAGCACTTGGCCTGTCCTTATCGTGGTTTACAATCTATCTCCGTCATTGTGCATGAAAAGAAAATACATGATGCTGACTCTCATGATATCTGGCCCGAAACAACCCGGTAATGACATCGATGTGTACCTCGCTCCTTTAATAGATGATTTGAAGATGTTGTGGGAGAGAGGAGTTCAGACGTACGATGCACACAAGAATGAAACATTTATGATGTGAGCCATGCTATTCTGCACGATCAATGATTTTCCTGCTTACGGAAATCTATCTGGTTACAGTGTCAAAGGATACAAAGCATGCCCGGTATGTGAAGAAGACACAGATTCTTTGAGATTGTCACACTGCCGTAAAATTGTTTACACTGGTCACAGAAGATTTCTTCCACATTCACACCCATATCGAGGAAAGAAGGCTCAAATTTAATGGATCGACAGAACACAGACATGCGCCTGCGATTCTAACAGGTGATGACATTTCATCGAAAGTTAAAGACATCGAGATATCTTTCGGAAAGACGACGAAATCGACAAACAACGGTCCATGGAAGAAGAAGTCAATTTTCTTTACATTGCAATACTCGTCAAGTCTACAGGTGAGACATTGCATAGACGTCATACATTTGGAGAAGAACATCGCTGAGAGTTTGATCGGAACATTGCTTGATATTAAAGGTAAGAGCAAAGATGGACTTGCTACCAGACTTGATTTGGTAGAGATGGGAATAAGAAAGGAACTGGCGCCCCAAGTTATCGGTAATCGGACATTCTTACCACCTGCTAGTTACACGCTATCTCGAAGAGAACGTGAATCATTCTGCAAATGTCTTCATGATCTTAAAGTTCCGTATGGATACTCATCAAATATCAGAAGTCTCGTTTCTATGAAGGACCTGAAGATAATGGGCATGAAGTCACACGATTGTCATGTTCTAATGCAGCAGTTACTTCCAATCGCCATACGAGGAGTCTTACCGAAAAAGTGCGGCTCACGATAACGAAGCTTTGTGCGGCATTCAGCTCGATTTGCAGTAAAGTGATAAGTCGCGATACATTGGATCCATTAGAGGAACACATTGTGCTCACCCTTTGGAGATGTATTTTCCGCCTTCTTTCTTCGATATAATGGTTCATCTTGTGGTGCACGTGGTGAGAGAGATCAGAGAGTGTGGTCCGGTATATATGAGGTGGATGTATCCATTTGAGCGTTGCATGAAGGTCATGAAAGGTTATGTTCGGAATCGATTCAGGCCAGAGGGATGCATGGTGGAGGGATACATTGCTGAGGAATCTGTTGAATTTTGCACGACGTATTTAGGAAACACAGATGCGATAGGTGTGTTCGTCCCTCGTCTCGTAAAAAATGTTGAAGGTTGTGGTCATATCGGGCAGGAGGTGAAGCATCCGAGGAATCAAGATTTAATTATGGCACATTTTTACATTTTAAATAATTTGGAGATCATGATTCCTTTTGTGGAAGAGCACCTTAATTTGCTGCGGTCACAACGTCGTAGTGGTGATGGTGATCATTGGGTGCAGACTGAGCATAAGCGTAGATTTTCGGGTTGGTTTTCACAGAAAATAGGTTTTCTTTTAAATACAGACAAAGACAGTGTCGATCAACAATTAAGATGGCTCTGTCGCGGTGTTCCTCTCCAAGTACTGAGTTATCGGGGGTATGACATCAACGGCTACAGTTTCTACACCAGAGAGCAAGATTCAAAAAGTGTGATGCAAAACAGCGGTGTCACTTTGGCCTCTGTTGAAGATCAATCATACTTCGGAGTTATAGAAGAAATTTGGGAATTGTATTACACTCACATGCGCATACCCGTATTCAAATGCTGGTGGGCGGATAACCGGTACATTCGTGATGATGAATTTGGGTTTAAATTAATAAACACCAAGCGTCAAGGATATAAGGATGATTCATTCATTCTTGCGGAGCAAGCGAAACAAATTTTTTATGTGACTGACCCTATCGACCCAACTTATTCCATCGTAGTGAATGGAAAACAGTAGCATATGACAGAAGAATCCCTCATTGACGATGATATTGTTTCTATGATATCGAGAGTACCCAGTTCCGACTTACATGTTGATGATGGAGATGCATATTGTCAAAGAACAGATCATAGTGAGGGTATTTGGATACAGACATGAAATTTTGTTAATTTTTTAAGTGTTTTACTTTGCAAATTTTTGTAATTTCTTTTATAAATTTTATTTTTTATGTGTTAAAAGTAAATATTTGAATGAAAATCGAAGGTGGTATTCGAACGGAATTTTTAAAAAAAATTAAAATATTAACTTATACGGCGTTTATAGAAAATAAACGCCGTATATATTCTAAAATTTTGAATTTTTAATTCGACTATAATTTGCGCGTAAAAATAATTAAAACATTATACGGCGTTTATAATAAAAAAACGCCGTATAAGTAATGAAAAAAATTAAAATTAAAATATCTTATACGGCGTTTATTAGATATAAACACCGTATAAGATATAGTATATACGGCGTTTTTGAGTTAAAAACGCCGTATAAGGACTTACCATCCTAACTTACTCGGCTGAACTCAGATCGGGAAACCCTACCAGCGAACGACCGCCGCCTGCTCTGAGCTTCAACCACCGCTTAAGGGATCAATTCTGCATCGATTTTTCTTACTAAGGTAACGATTATGACGCTTTCCTCGTATTATACATATATATATATATATATATATATATATATATATATATATATATATATATATATATATATATATATATATATATCTTATTTACACTGAATAATTGATTTTAGTTGTTGTTGGCTGCCGGTTATGGTTGAGTGTTATGATGCTTTCCAGCATATTTTTTGTAAAGTTATGGTTGATTTTAGTTGTTGTATAGCTCTCGGGAAAATGTTGTTTCATGCTAAAATAGAAAACGATTTGTAAAGTTATATTTTGTCGTTTACTGTTTTTTACTGTTGAGTGTTAATTTGTCGTTTTGCTGTTCGGATTGTATTTCGCCATTAACAATTTATTATTGGGTATGACAGCACACAATGTCGAGCAGTGATGAACATGGGAGGCGCGGTGAAATCCGTCGTGATGGAGCCGAAGAGGGCAGAAAGAAAGGTCGACGCGAAACAGTGAAGATGTCGAAATTAGTTAAGTTGCGGTCGAAAGGAGAGCGTCTTCACGTTACGTGGGACAAATATGGTGATCCGATTGGAGATAATGGGAAGATGTTCCGGAGTGAACTGGGATTGAACGCTCGCAAAATGGTGCCGTTGACGGCACATCGAGATTGGCGAAAAGTGGACAAGAGGTTCAAACAGTACATCTGGGACTCCATGACGGTAATATTTGTGTATGTTAAATTTATCAAATGTAATATGTTATATGAAATTGATATATTAATTTCTTTTTTAATTTTCAGAAAGCATTCACCGGGATTGAAGAT
>NQLW01000039.1:5831888-5853504 GCA_002312845.1 Kalanchoe fedtschenkoi | reverse complement strand
ATATATATATATTTCAATTTTTCTTATTTTTATTTATTTTTTACTATTTATTTGATAAAGGAAGGGGTATTTTAATGAAAAATGACTCAAAATTACGTTGTTTTCAAGCGAAAGCACTCATCTAGATGCACCCAAGAATTTGCGAGATCAAACCCTCCTAGTCAGCAACTCGTCCAAGTTAGTAATTGGATAAAATTATTAATATCATTGGTTATGATTGTAGGATAATCGTTATGTACATATTTTTAAGGGTGAGGCGAAAATTCATTATTATATCATGTTACTATAGTTGGATCTACGCTCAAAACCAATTGACAGTAAATAAGAGAGAGCTCAACTATATATAAGAATCAATATTGACATTTAACTTGGGAGATCTCATACTTTATTTGTCTATATGCTCAACAAACATTTGAATATCCCTGTCTCAATTATACCCTTTAATCATAAGCTATCTATCAAACGTGAACTTAAGTATATATCTTCAGTCTCAACTTATTACAATTGCAGTTTTCTTCAAACATTGTAGAAAAGAAATATGATTGATAATTCATGATAGAATAGAAAGAAAATAACAAGCTAAGAGAACAGTTCACAAAAAAATTTGTCATAAGTGCTATGCACATACATGTATAGTCTAGTTAGCAAAACAATCAACAATGAGGAGGCACATCATCTCTCACAAAAGACAGCCTCATCATCACGCCATCCTATCATCTGATTCATATGGAGTAATGTATTTTTTTTTTATTTTATTAAGAAGAACCTGAGCAAGTTAGCTCACAATTTCGCCAAGTAGCATAATTGTGATTTATTTGAACTGGTTTTCTCTTCTCTCAGTATAATTTTTTTTACTGACCTTCTTTTACGTTTTGCAAACTGACATTAGATTAAGCTCAGTTGCTATTTCAAATCAGTGTTGGAGTATGACTGGACTGTCTTCTAATCAAGAATCTCAGTCAGCGCATACGTGTACAATTGCTGATTTGAAATAGCGACTGAATTTAATCTAGCGCCTGTTTCAAAAAACAATTGGTATTTATTTTTCGCGCAAGTTTGAAACCGCGATTGACATGAATCAGACCCGGCTTTAAGCCATTATGTTCATCAGATGAGATATTATGTTTATAAGATCAGATGAGCTGCAATATTCATCAGATGAGCTGCAATGTTCATCAAATGCTAATATATTCATCAGATGAGTTGCTATGTTTATCAGACGATGTTATATATGTTAATGAGATGAGCTATTATATTTATTCAAATGTGCTATGTTCATCAGATTAGGAACTTAAATATACATATGATCAATATAGGTACTCATCTGATGAACATGTTTATTCATTTTGTGAACATAGATATCCAACTAATGGGTAAACATAATTATTTGAAAGAACATAAATATATAAAATTTTAGATTCATTTATTTTATTTTATTAATTTTTTATAAAAATAATATTTATTTATTTTTTTTATTATATATATTAGAATGGATTGTAATGTAAAACACCGTAGTTTGCAAGCGAGAGCACCTCGTTGCACCCATGAATCGTTGTGAGCCTAACCTAGTAGCACAACGTTAGAAATAGCTCTTGGCATTGCAGTGCCTGATAGCACCGAGTTCCGGTAGATTTCCTCAGGTGGAGTTGCTTCATTTGCTACAAATGCTACCTACCTGCAAAACCATCAAGCAACGTGACTGAAAATCGACAAGACTAGCCAGGCTGCATGGACATGGAATGCCAGGGCTGAACAGATGTAAATTTCTAGCATAAAGGGACTTGTAGCTCAGGTATTCGGCCTAGCTAGTCCAATTTGTAGAGTTTGGTGCAATGGGCCATACATATACAAATTAAATACGGATGCAAGATTACACAATCAGTTCGTGGGTCGACGAAATTTATGATTGAGCGTCACGTGACAGATATCTATTTACATGATTGACTGCAACAGCTGTATTTTTTAAGTCTTTCGAACAAAGACAATGAAAAAATTGTGTTATCTATGATTTTAAGTGTTGTCTAACAAACTTAAAATTTTTAAAAAGAGCATATGAACCTCGGATGCGTTATGAAACAAAATTTCAGCTAATTGGGGCCGCCGGAGAGTGTGACTAAGGAAAGAGGCTAGGAAAACTCTGAACCATAGGGTGACATGAAGAGTTGGGAAAGGCAAAACGAACGTGGAACAATGAATCAGGATGGAAAATAACAATTTCTTATCTGCAGAATTTTCTTGAAGCTCATTTTTGGATGATTATATTTTATCTTGATAATGTTTCTGTGCTCGGAGATTAATATATATGAATTTAATTGTTTGAATTTGTGCAAGTATAAATATATATACAAAAGATGGAGGATCAAATGACAACTGCACATTCACGTACGACAAATTGATAATCACTCAGCTAATGAATCAGGATTCGCCAACCAAAGGCTATCACGTGTCCACTATATCCGCACGTACCCACGAATCACTCTATGACTGTCACGTGTCTCATTTTCTATTCTTCCACCTGCCACATGCACATTTTTTCATGCAAACTCATTAATTTTGTTTTTATTTTTGTAAAAACAATTTATGTGAGATATTTTTTAAAATCAAATTTCATAATCATTTGTAAAAAAATATAAGACATGACGGCTATACCTGTCAAGGTATAAAAGTCACATACCCTACCGGTTAAAATGATGATGTTTTAGATAATTTTTCAAATTTTTAGTGTTTCTGAGTTTTAGAATTTTCAGTGTTTTAGAATTTTTAAGATTTTTGAGTTTCAAAATTTTATATTTACAGTGTTTTTAAATTAATCCCTCAAAAAATAATGTCATTTCATATCCCTAAAATCTTAAATCTTAAAAACACTCCAAAAAAAACAAAATTCAGAAACCCCCAAAAACTCTTGAAACATTATAATATTAAAAACTTTAATACCTGAAGTTCTAAACACCATTCAGAACGATGTTATTCTGGCATCTCAGGTATATGTATACAATGGCATGCTATATCCGTGTTCCTAAAAATATACTTTTTAATTCCTATTTTAGATTTTTTTTAAAAAAAATGCTAAAGTTTATTAAAATTCATTCAAAGTTTATAGTTTAAAATTTATAATTTATAATTCTAAGTTCAAATATTAAATGTTAAATGTCAAGCCCCATGGATATACTATGTCAGGGTATATAGGTTACATATTCTAGGGCATAAATAATATCATTTTGGATGTAGTTTAAGAATGGTAGGATTTTATGAGTTTTAAAAATTTTGGTGTTTTAAGGTCTTTAAGATTTTAGATTTTCAAAATTTCATATTTTTAGTATTTTTATAAAGTTTTAAAATCACTCTAAAATAACATCAGTTCATAACCCTAAGAAAATATATTCTAAAATCCTAAAAACACTACAAAAATCCAAAATCCTAGAAACCCTAAAATACTAAAAACCTTAATTCCTGAAAACGAACACCCTTAAATACTATTTTAAATGGTATTATTTTAGCAATTCGAATATGTAAGATTCAAAATCCAAAAACCCTAGAAACAATGAAGTACTAAAAACCTTAAAACTAAAACTCCTAAACAGCATTTAAAATGGTATAATTTCAACAGCTCAACTCCAAAACACCATTTAAAGCGGTATCATTGTAGTAGCTAGGGTATATAAGTTATATCTCTCACATGATCTGTATATCCGTCATCTCTTTAACCTCACCTTGAATTTGATTTGTATATATATATACATATATAGTTCCCTCCACTTCCATAGATAAAGAATTTGAAGCACAACACAGAGAGGAGATTTAAGTGTATCATATACTGAGGAACACGTACAAACATGACACATCATGCGACTTATTCTGCGGCCAAGCTGCTACTCGGGACGCACGTGGAGAAAACCTAGTGTGTATATATATATATATATATATCAGGGCCGGTCCTGACAATTTAAAGGCCCTGTGCAAGACCAAATATGAGGCCCTAACAAACAATGTAAAACACATTTAAGCTACCCTTAAACTGCACTCACAGCAGCCAACAACTCTTGAAGCAACATAAAATTTAAGTTGTATACTATATAACATAAGCCCCCATTGTCAAAACAACAACAGAAGCTAATATTGGCAAGGTTTGTTTAGCCAAGGTCTGTAGACTTACGGCTAACAAAACCAAAAAACAAAAAGTTTAGTGTAAACACAACTCAGGGCATTGTTCAAAACGTAGTTGAACTTTGATGGTTGATTGCTGTGCGTCACAATCCCAGCCAGAATTGTTTTGATTGTTAGAGAGGCCATGGCTTGCTTACTTATAGTCAATTTCTCTCCTATTACATTGTGTATTAGAGGATATGGGATATGTCAAATAGCTTCTTTCAATTGTCCCACATCACTTAAATTTGAGTTTCTCTTAGTATCCAAACTTATATATTTGGACTATCAAGGCATAAAGGTTCATAAGCTACAACTAGCAATGCATGAAGCTAGATGGTTTCCTCGTGTGAGGCCTCCTTGTAAGCTCCTTAGAGCCAGGAGCTCTCTGCGGATGAGGCCTAACTTAGGTGTCAATCTAAGTGGCTGGAGGCCTCCTGAAGTTGGAGGCCCGGTGCGGCTGCTCCGGTTGCACCTGCATCGGGCCGGCCCTGATATATATATATCAGACACTGCAAGTACTGCCTGAGACTATACGCCGGGGCGAGAGGTGCTGCTGTGGTTGGACTTGGGCTGGCGTCATCTTTCATTTGCGAGTCCAGAGGACGTTGTACTCGGGGAGGAAGTGGCACACCGGCTCACCGCCGGGCTTCACGTGGAGGATTTTAAACGCGTCGTGCTCGGGGTTCCAAGTCGAGGTATTTTGGTGTGGCAAACTCCCACCGCCTTGACTTTCGTTCCGCTAGTTCCTACGAATGGGACGACGTAGGCTCTCGCGCCCGTCACGTCGTGGCAGTAGAACACCGCGTAGGCGTAGTCCTGCTTGTGGCAGGCCACGGCCTTGCCGTCGCCTATTTGCTTCACGCCTGGTAAAATGGTGAACTTTTGAAGCTTGGTGTCCTTTTCGGCCTCGGTCGAAACCGCTTGGATGTTTTTGCCTAGACGCTGGACGGAGAAGTCGATCATGGACTCCAAGGAAGTCGCGCAGGTCTTCACCTCGCCCTCTTCCGCGGGAAGCTCGCATTCCTTGATCGTGTCCTTGATCATTTGGGCTTTCGGAGATTCGGGGTCGACAGATAGCTTGGTCAGGATGGCTGGGAGCTTGTCGGAGGAGAATGGGATCGAGTCAGCGACTTGGCGGGGGACGAAAGCGTAGCCATTGTTCCCAGGCCTGGCGATTTCCATCTCCATTTGGTTTCCCGGGACCAAGTCCTTCTCCAAGAACCAAGGCGCTGACGGCTCGTTCACCAGGACTTGATTATCCTTGGCCGAGTCGTAGTGCCTCTTGTTGTAGCCGCGCCTGTTGTAGCCCGTCCTTTCGGTCTGAAGAGTGTAGTGCCTCTTATTGTAGCCGCGCCTGTTGTAGCCCGTCCTTTCGGTCTGAAGAGTGTAATGCCTCTTGTTGTAGCCGTGCCTGTTGTAGCCCGTCCTGTCGTCGTCGAGTCGGCCCTGGTCAGGTACTGTCTCGTCTCCTTTGCCTGCACCCGCAGTTTATAGCTAAATTTAACATCCAAAGCTGAAGTCGAAGCACTATCTGTAGCTTACAAGCCTGACCTGGTTGCAGAACATTTGAGATGGCTCTCGGCATTGGAGTGTTGGGAAGCACCGAGTCCCAGTAGATTTCCCCAGGTAGAGCCGCTTGACTGGCCACAAATGCTACCTGTAAAACCACGTCGAGCAAGACATGCAGATATAACATACAGGCAGTTTCACATTCAAAATCAATTAATGTTAATTATGGTGAGTCAAATAGCTGTCTTCGCAAATATAATTGAAAATGAAAAGTGAAATCCAACTATATTTGGCTGAACAAATTATAGGGCAGATGATGCAGATTAACTGGTGGAAGACTCACGCAGAGGGCAGCCAGGGCTGAAAGGGTATAAAATGCCATTATGGAAAATGGAAATGTGGAGTAGTGAGGGACTTTGTAGCTGCTGAGGTTGTGAGGAATAGAGGTCTTTGGCGAATCCTATTTATACTAGTTTTTGGTTGAAAGAATGAAGATACGGATACCGACATGGATATGTACGAATACCCACACAATGAACTAGTAGGGTTTGAGGTTGGTCTTGGAAAATTTGTCATGAATCACTCATCACCCTATATATCATTCAGGCACATCCTGATGACGTGTAAGCCGTCTTTTTTTTAAAAAAATTATTAATATAATATTACAATAAACATTCCATTTTCAAAAAACTCATGAAAATTATCAGAAATCATATTTCATCCTCTTTACATACTACGCCACATAGCCACATTCTTGATGACATTTAAGTCCTCATAACAAAGACAAGGGCATGCAATCAAAGCAAAGGAACGTAAGTTCTAATTAATATTATCAGGGAACTTATTGGAACGTAAGGCTCTCTTAATTTAGGAAAAGTTGGAAAAAATGGAAAATAATAAACTGTTGTTTCTAATTTTTTTTTCCTTAAAACTTTTTCTAAATCGAAAAAACATTTCATTTGATTTTCCGTTTGCTCAGACGATCCTACACCAAACAAAGCCCGAGTGATCCATGATTTATGTAGGACATAAATCATCTGGAGATTATCGAATGGGCAACGGATAGTACCAATAATGCACGCAGCTAGCACGAACGGATGCCGGAGAGCGTGATTGAGCGAAGAGGCCAAGAAAAAATCAGTGGACCAAAAACATACATGGGAGTTGTAGCTCATTGTCTGAATGTTCATATGATCATCTATCTCGAGAAGATATCTGAGTCAGTGCAGGACTGCAGGGTCGCATCAGATCAGACCCTCTGATTTTGAAGTCTCCCGTTCCGTGTTTTTTCTCAACATTTTTGGACAGTGAATGCTTGAACTGAAGTGCAGGTGTAAGAGATATTTCAACAGCAAGTTATGGGATAGGATTACAATGCCATTGTAACATGTTTGGTTCAAAAAATATGAATGGATCATGTGATAAAATTTAACTTTCGAGATCTGTATTAACCTTGTCAGTCTGTCACACAGGAGATTACCATGTGATGGATAAGTGTTGGGAGCAAATAGACAGCCCACCTTGCAACACGGAGGCTTTTTTTTTGGCTTAATGGTTAAAGCAAAAACCATTGAAACATTTCATAAGATGCAAATACGATGATTGTGTGTATTTTCGGAAGCTGCAAGACGGGTTCTATACATATCTTCTTCTGTACGTCGATGATATGTTGATAGCTTACAAGAACCAGAGCGAGATTGAAACATTGAAGTTTCATTTGAATAAGGAGTTTGAGATGAAGGACTTGGGAGAAGCCAAAAAGATTCTTGAAATGGAGATAAGTAAAGACAAAAAATCACGGAGGTTTTGTTCGATTCAGAAGGAGTTGTCACATATCACTTCTCATCCTCTTTGCCTACTAAGCCACATAGCCACATTCTTGATGACATTTAAGTCCTCATAACAAAGACAAGGACATGAAATCAAAGCGAATGAACGTAAGCTCTAATATTATCAGGGAACTTACTGAAACGAAAGGCTCTCTTTAATTTAGAAAAATTGGAAAATAATAAATTATTTTTTTCCCTCAAACTTTCTCTAAATCGCAAAAAAAAATTCTTTTGATTTTCCGTTTCCTGAAATGATCCCAAACCAAACAATGCCCGAGAGATCCATGATTGAAGTAGGACATAAATCGTGTGAAGATTATCGTATGGGCGATGGACAGTACCAATAATGCGCGCAGCTAGCACGAAATTTCCAGTGATGTGAGGGATGCAGGAGAGTGTGATTGAGCGAAGAGGCCAAGAAAATATCAGTGGACCAAAAACATACATGGGAGGCGAGTAGTGAAAACGGATTTTTGCAGCTCATTTTCTGACTGAGATTGTTTGTCTGAATGTTCATATGATCATCTATGTCGAGAAGATATATATCTGAGTCAGTACAGGGTCGCATCAGATTAGACCCTCTGATTTTGAAGTCCTGTTCCAGTGTTTTTTCAACAGTTTTTGACAGTGAATGCTTGAACTGAGGTGCAGGTCTAAGAGACACTTCAACATCAAGTTATGGGATAGGATTATAATAGCATTGTAACATGTTTGATTCAAAAAGGATGGATCATATAATAAAATTTACCATTCCAAATCCGTATTAACCTTATCCGTCTGTCACACAGGAGATTACCATGTGATGGAATAGACAGCCCACCGTGCAACACAGAGGCTTGTTTTTTGGCTTAATGGTTAAAGCAGAAACCATTGAAGGTAGCAGTATTATGTGTATTAATAACACCCTCTAATCATATGCTATCTATCTAACGTGCACTTGCTTTTATGCGAGTTTACGTTTCTTGAACTTGCCTATGTTATGCAGGGCCGGTCCTGACAATTTAAAGGCCCTGTGCAAGACCAAATATGAGGCCCTAACAAACAATGTAAAACACATTTAAGCTACCCTTAAACTGCACTCACAGCAGCCAACAACTCTTGAAGCAACATAAAATTTAAGTTGTATACTATATAACATAAGCCCCCATTGTCAAAACAACAACAGAAGCTAATATTGGCAAGGTTTGTTTAGCCAAGGTCTGTAGACTTACGGCTAACAAAACCAAAAAACAAAAAGTTTAGTGTAAACACAACTCAGGGCATTGTTCAAAACGTAGTTGAACTTTGATGGTTGATTGCTGTGCGTCACAATCCCAGCCAGAATTGTTTTGATTGTTAGAGAGGCCATGGCTTGCTTACTTATAGTCAATTTCTCTCCTATTACATTGTGTATTAGAGGATATGGGATATGTCAAATAGCTTCTTTCAATTGTCCCACATCACTTAAATTTGAGTTTCTCTTAGTATCCAAACTTATATATTTGGACTATCAAGGCATAAAGGTTCATAAGCTACAACTAGCAATGCATGAAGCTAGATGGTTTCCTCGTGTGAGGCCTCCTTGTAAGCTCCTTAGAGCCAGGAGCTCTCTGCGGATGAGGCCTAACTTAGGTGTCAATCTAAGTGGCTGGAGGCCTCCTGAAGTTGGAGGCCCGGTGCGGCTGCTCCGGTTGCACCTGCATCGGGCCGGCCCTGATGTTATGCTTACTGAGAAGTGAGGACTGGGGTTGGTTGCTCAAAAATCATATTGCCAGGCTGCATGGACGTGGAATGCCACTGTAGAACAAATGTAAATTTATACTATAAAGGGATTTGTAGCTCAGGTATTTGGCCTAGTTCAATTTGTAGAGTTCGTGCAGTCGAATGGGCCATACATATACAAATTAAATACGGATGCAAGATTTCACTATCAGTCATGAGTCGACGAAACATACGATTGAGCGTCACATGGCAGATATCTATTTAGATGGTTGACTGTGACAGCCGTATTTTTTAAAAATCTTTAGAACAAAGACAGAGAAGATTGTGTTCTATCTATGATTTTTAGTGTTGTCTGACAATCTTAAAATTCTGAAAGAGAGTGTGCGAACCAACATCAGATGCATCATGAAATAGAATTTCAGATAAGTGGATCGGAGAGTGTGACTAAGGAAAGAGGCCAGGAAAACTCTGAACCATAGGGTGACATGAAGACTTGAGAAACACAAAACGATCGTGAGACAATTAGCAACTCAGATGGAAAATGACAATTTCTTATCTGCAAAATTTTCTTGAAGCTCATTTTTGGATGACTATATATCTTTCGGTGCTCTGAGATTAATATATATGAATTTAATTGTTTGAATTTGTGCAAGTATATATATATATATATATATATATATATATATAAAAGGGTGTATCAAATGAAAATCACATATTTACGTACGACGAATTGATAATCACCCAGCTAATGAATAACGATTCGCCAATCAAAGGATATCATGTGTCCACTATATCAACACCCATGAATCACTATATTACTGCCACGTGTCTCACTCTCTATTCTTCCACCTGTCACATGCACATCTCTTTTATGCAAACTCTTTCACAATCAAATTTTATAATCATTTTGTAAAAAAAAATACAGGGCTTGATGGCTATACCTGTCAGGGTATAAAAATCACATACTCTGGCGGCGAAAATGATGATGTTTTAGATAATTTTTTAAATTTGTAGTGTTTTAGAGTTTTTGATGTTTCAGAATTTTTAAGATTTTTAAGTTTCAAAATTTTATATATATTGTTTTTTTAAGGATTTTTAAATCCCTCAAAAAAATGTCATTTCATATCCCTACAATCTTAAATCTTAAATCTTAAAAACACTCCAAAAAAAACAAAACTCAGAAACCCCAAAAACTCTTAAAACCTTATAATATTAAAAACTTCAAAATCTTAAATCCTAAACACCATTCCAAATGATGTAATTCTGACATCTCAGGTATATGTATACAATGACATGCTATATCCGTGTTCCTAAATATATAAGGCTTAATTTCTATTTTAGATATATTTTTAAAAAAATGCTAAAGTTTAAAATTCATCCAAAGTTTATTGTTTAAAATTTAAAATTTATAATTCTAAGTTCAATATTAAATGTTAAATGTCAAGCACCGTAGATATATTATGTCAGGGTATAAACTACATATTCTAAGGGATAAATAATATCTTGGATGTAGTTTAAGAATCGCAGGTTTATAAGTTTTAAAAAATTTAGTGTTTTAATGTCTTTAAGATTTCAATTTTTCAAAATTTCATATTTTTAGTGTTTTTATAAAGTTTTAAAATCATTCTAAAATAACATCATTTCATAACCCTGAAAAAATATATTCTAAAATTCTAAAAACACTAAAAAAATTCAAAATCTTTAAAACCCAAAAATGTTAAAAACCTTTAAACTCAGAAAGCCAAAACCCTTAAACACTATTTAAAACGGTATCATTTTAACAACTCATGTAAGATTCAAAATCCAAAAACCCTAGAAATAATAAAGTACTAAAAACCTTAAAACTAAAACTCCTAAACACCATTTAAGATGGTATAATTTCAACAGCTCAACTCCAAAATAGGTGTTTTATGTAAAATTAGCAACATGTAATTTAGAAAACACCGCTTTTTATTGTTGTATAATAAAATACCCATTTCAAACCACTTTTTTATTTTTTATAAAAACACTTATTTGTAGTTTCTCCTAATAGAACATGAGAAAGTTAGCTCACAATTTGAGACTAGTATACTCCTAATAGCATAATTATAAATTTTGTGAGCTGGTCTTTTCTCAATATAAATTTTTTCGACTGACTTCCTTTCTAATTTTTTTTTTAAAATTGTCTACATTTTGTGAACTGTCGTTTGAAACTGATGTTGAATTAAGTTCAAACGTTGTTTTAAACTGATGCTAGGGTATGACTGTAGTGGATGCTAACCGAAAAATCCAATCAGCCATACAAGTACAAGGGCCGGTTTGAAAGACAGTTGAACTTAATCTAGCACCAATTTCAAACGGCGATTGGTGTTTATTTTCTGAACCACCGCGGTTGGGCATGAATCAATCTCGGTTTCAAACCACTATGTTCTTCAGATTAGATGAGCTATTATGTTCATTAGATGAGATATTATATTTATTAGATTGGATGAGATGCTATTTTCATCATATGAGCTGCTATATTTATCAAATGTTGTTATATTCATTAGATGAGTTATTATATTTATCAGTTGTTGTTATGTTCATGAGATGAGTTGATATGTTCATGAGATGAGTTGCTATGTTCATCACATATGAACAAAGAACTTAAATATACATATGATGAATACATGTACCCTAATGAACATATTTATTCATTTGGTGAATATAGATATCACCTAATGGATAAACATATATATTTGAAAGAACATAAATATAAAAAAAATTAATTTTTTTTAAATTTTCAGTAAACATAATATTTGTTCTATTATTTTTACTGTTCATATTAGGTTGGACTGTCCTTAATGTACTGAACACGACGCGACGTAAAACACCCTAGTTTGCAAGCGAGCACCTCATTGCACCCATGAATCATTGTGAGGCTGACCTGGTAGCATATCGTTAGAAATATCTCTTAGTTTTGGATGCTATGTAACAACCTTAAAATTATGAGCGTGGGAACCAGCATCGGATGCATCATGAAGCAAAATTTCAGCCAAATGGAGCCACCGCAGAGTGTGACTAAGGAAAGAGGCCAATAAAACTCTATGAACCATAGGGCGACATAAAGACTTGGGAAAGACGACCAGTCGTCGAGGCAAGACAAAACGAACGTGGGACAATAAGTCTGATGGAAAATGACAATTTCTTATCGGCAGAATTTTCTTGAAGCTCATTTTTTGGATGACAATATATATATTATGTTTCTGTGGTGGGAGATTAATATATATGAATTTAATTGTTTGAATTTGTGCAAGTATAAACATATTTACAAAGAGGTTGTATCAAATTAGAACCGCATATTCACGTATGAATTGATAATTACTCAGCTAACGAATCACGATTCGCCATTCAACGACGGTCACACATGCCCACTATTTACACACACGAATCACTTTATGATTGTCATGTTTCTCGCTCTCTATTCTTCCACCTGCCACATGCACATCTCTTTTATATGCAAACTCATTAATTATATTTTTATTTTTGTAAAATCAATTTATATGATTATTTTGATATTTTTTAAAATCAAATTTCATAATCATTTGTAAAAAAAATATAGGGTTTGACGGATATACCTGTCATGATATAAAAGTCACATCCCTACCGGCTAAAATAATGATGTTTTAGATAATTTTTAAAATTTCTAATGTTTCTGAATTTTAGAATTTTCAGTGTTTTAGAAATTTTAAGATATTTGAGTTTCAACATTTTATATTTATAATGTTTTTAAGGATGTTTTCAAATCCCGATGTCATTTCATAACCCTCAAATCTTAAATCTTAAAAATTCTAAAAAAACTAAAAAAAAAAACAAAACTCAAAAACCCCAATAACTCTAGAAATATTATAATATTAAAAATTTCAATTCCTGAAATCCTAAAGACCATTCAAAATAATTTTATTCTGACATCTCAGGTGTATATATACCATGACATGCTATATCCGTGTTCCTAATAATATAAGGTTTAATTTCTATTTTAAATATATATATTTTTAAATGCTAAAGTTTAAAATTCATCCAAAGTTTACAATTTAAAATTTAAAAATATATATTCAAAGTTCAAATATTAAATTTTTAATATACTATCCTAGCGCTAAAATAATATCATTTTGGATGTGGTTTAAGAATTGTAGAATTTATGATTTTAAAATTTTTTAGTGTTTTAAGGTCTTTAAGATAGATTTTCAAATTTTCATATTTTTAATTTTTTGTTAAGTTTTCAAATCGCTCTAAAGTAACATCATTTCATAACCCTAAAAATATATATTCTAAAAATCAAAAAACACTACAAAAATCCAAAATCCTAAAAACCCTAACATCCTTAAATATTAAAACGGTATCATTTTAGCAACCCCAATATGTAAGATTCAAAATCCAAAAACCATAGAAACAATAAAGTACTAAAAACTTAAAAACTAAAACTCCTAAACACCATTTAAAATGGTATAATTTCAACAGCTCAACTCCAAAACACCATTTAATGGGATCATTTTAGTAGCTAGGGTATATAAGTTATATATTCGTTGTCTCTTTAACCTCACCTTAAATTTGATTTGTATATATATAGTTCATATGATATAAGCAGGAGGATGTAAGCATAAGGAGGATGGGTTAGAGAGACGCTCTGATTTCTCTCTACTTTTCCAGCTGAAATCTCTCTCTCTGAAAACCTTTTCTCCCGCTCACGCACCCACGCACCTTCCCAGACTTGCAACACCACCATCACCATGGCCACAACGACTGGAGATCCGCAGCAAGCAGTAACAACCCCCACGACGGAAGGTACCTCACAAGCTCCACCAGATCTGGAAGCACGACCTAGACTGCCAGTCCTCTAAGGAGCCACTACTACAGATTTTCTCTTTTACCACGCTTTCATTTACCACGTTTATAATTTTACCACATTTATTAGTGTAGTGGTAAATAAAATGAGAAAGCGAGCTCTATAGTCACCAGGCAAGAAGCCAAGCCTCGCTTCCCGGATATAGAAGTTCCCAAAAGGAACAAGGCTTCAAAGGATGGAAAACCTGCCATTCTCTTCACTTTTGGCGAGCTCAAGGATGGAGGACAGCACCTGCAACACGCGCTCATAGCAACGTTCTCAGCCGAAAATCCAAAGCCGACGAGATCCGAGCATACATCAAGCAAAACTGAAAACTAAAGGGCTCTTTCACCTCTGGCAGCCTTTACCCAAGGCATGAGTTCATCATGTGTTCGACTCGCACGAGGACCTGGTGGAAGCGATGGCATGTACCACGCACCAAATGGGAAGTTTCTCTTCAGACTTTTTCGGCGGACGACTCCGCTCTTCAAACTTAGTCAAGTACACCAGAACGGTGGCCTGGGTCGTATACCAGGCCTTAGCCCAATGCTGTTCAACGAAGGGTACCTAAGACCCATAGGAGATGAGCTCGGCTCAAACCCTAAAGGTGGACGCTCGGACTACCAACATGACCTGCCCGACATACGCAAGGATGTTGGTAGAGGTAGATCTTAAACGGCTGCTAGTGAGGGAAATCTTCATAGGCAGCACAACCAGAGAAGGGGAGGTTTTTGAAGTAATCTATGAGGGAAGGCTGGCCTACTACACCAAGTGCAGTGATAGGGCAATAATTTACCCTATTTTAGGTACTTATACTTAAGATATTTGAATCGTTTCCGAGTGATTATGAGTAATTTATAGTTCATTTTGTCTCTTGTAGATTAAATATGAAGAATACTGGCTTCGGAAGAGAAAAAAGATGAAAACAGTGCAAACTAGGTTAAAATCAGATAAAAAGCCAAGTTCAAGGGTCAAATTATCAAAAGAAGAAGTTCAGGAGCAAATCTGTAAATATCCAGAACCAAAACTCAATCTGGATCGAGCTGCCTTTGAACTAGCTCGAACCAGATCGTGTTTTATGTCGGTGCGTGACCCAAAACTCGATCCAGATCGAGCTGGCACGTGGTGGGCCCAGGAAAGGTAGTTTCTAATTCTCTTTTAGGAACCCTTTTTGATGAGGACATCACGTCGTCTAATGAGGAGTCGTTGTCTCTGCCAGATACACATCCGACAAGTCCGGTAACTCCTATTCACGGACCAATTACTCGAGCTCGTGCCTGTCAATTAAACTATCAGGTGAACTCATCCCTAAGTGTTCATACAGATCTTTCTAAGGATTGGATGCTACTAAATTATTGTGATGATTTTGTTGTCCTTAGAAGCATGGAAGGAGATACTAAATTGACTGCGCTGCATAAATCGAGTTCAAATCCCAAGATTTATTCAAACCCAGAGCTGGCTTGCCGCGTGTCAAATTTGGAAAGTTCTTGAAGTCTCATTTCAAATGGATTCAACCAAGTGTTAAAAGTCCATCTGAGCTGTCCAAAAATCACAAAATAAATTGTGTTGACTTTTAGTAGATATTTGGGCTTTGGGCTTAAGTTAGACCGATAATAGGATTTGGACTATGGGCCTGGGCCTATTAATACTAGTCCAAATCTTATCAGCGATAGAAATCCTAATTAGTTTAGGATAAGCCCTAGCATCCTAATCTTATTAGTGATAGAAATCCTAATTAGCTTAGTGTCCCATGTTCCAGCGTAGTGGCGGAGTTTGAGGCAGCTTTGCAAGGTCTTCGGCTGGCAAGAGAACATGAACTATGTGTTGTGGAATTGCAGAGTGACTCAAAGGTGTTGGTCGAATCTATTACGGGAGAGGGTGAATGCCCTTGGTCGTGCACCTATATTCTGCGTGAAATTAGGCAAGTGACGGATGGTATCCGGATAGTTCATGTTTATCATGAGGGTAACCGAGTTGCTGACAGGCTTGCAAACTTTGCTATGGAGGTTGGGTCCCTAGTTTCTTCCTCTTCGCAGCCTTTCTCTTCGGAGGTGCGCGCGGCTCTTCGATGGGACGGGATTCGGGTTAGGTCTAGTAGGTTTGGTTAGTGTTTTTGTATTGCCCCTTGGTGGGTTCGGCCAGACTGGGTGCCATCCCTCTGGTTGTTTCCTCTCCCTGGTTTGTACTATCTTTATGTTTTAATAAAAATTCTAAACAAAAAAAAAATTAGCTTAGAAGAAGCCCTTTCCTTCCTTATATATAGATAGTTGTTGTATTCTTTTTCAGTTGTATTTTGTTTAGATAAAAGTTAGTTGCTGCTTCTTTTCCTGATCTTTCGATGAGATAGGGTTTCGATTTGGGAGGAGGAGACGTTGGCGATCCGACTATAACTGTCCAAGACATTGCGCCTTAGCAATCATTACACCTACTCCAGAAGTGTTATTGATCTTGCGGAAGCACGATCAACCTGACCACGAAGGTCCTTGTACCTGCTAGCAATCGAAGAACGAGCAAGAAAAAGTTTAATAAGCAACTTAAATTGCAAATCTGAAATAAAAACAAGAGTTAAGATTTTGTTTAGATTAAAGTTAGCTGCTGCTTCTTTTCCTGTATTCGCGCGTGTGACCCAAAATTCGATCCAGATCGAGCTGGCGCGTGGTGTACCCAGAAAAGACAGTTTCTAATTCTCTTTTAGGACCCTTTTGTTGATAGAATTCCTTCCGAAGACAATCTAAGGTGATATATCAACTACAAATATAAGTCTAGGGCTCAAATCCTAATAAGCCTGGCACCACACCACATCTCCTGCTAGAAGGGCCAGAGGGATGAATTCCGTTCAGAGTTGGAGCTTTAAGAGACTAAGCTTTCCTCTACCATTCTTGGTTTACTTTCATAATTATTTTATGATTGTTATTTTAACTATGTGTAGTGAGTAGTAGTCTCTGTCCTAGGATCCTACGGATCCTACGTTATGTGTAAATTCAACTTTTCATGTTTATAATTAAGAATATTTTTCATCCATGTTGCTAGTGCTTCTTTAAATGTTATTGCGTAAGTTCATTATTTTAGGGACGCCTTAATATTGTCATACGCAGTTATTCATAGTTTAAATATGCATGCTTTAAGAACTGAGTTTAGGGTATAATCTATTACCCTCTAAGCTAAAATATTTCATCCTACGAAGACCAGAATCGGGATGGGTTGGATATTTTGCTTAGTTGTAGTCAATGGCTCTAGTCAACCGAAGACCGGAATCGGGAGTTGGTCTATGAATATTGAGTAGTTTATTTATCCTGCTGCATATTTAGGAAATATTAGTGTATCACCCTTTGACTAATATTTGTGAGCTATGAGGATCAGAATCGGGAAACAATACAATACGAAATCAATTGTAGCAAATAACTTACTGCGTAGAAACACCCAGAAGTCGGACTCGCATGTAAATTATTGAGTGATATGCCGTATTATTGAAATTTCATGATTTGGATGATTAATTTGCGTCTGAATCACATGATTAGTTTTACATGCAACCTAGGTAAAGTAAATCCTAGGATGCTTATCTTCTTTGTTCGGTTCTATCTCTGTGTCATTGTTTTCAATTTAGTTAGTTATTAATTAGTTTTCATCAATTCACTCATTTATCTAGAATTAAATAGATATTAATTAGGTTATTTGCGCCTAGCAATCCTTGTGCTCCTCTTGGTTCGAGTCGGTACTTACCGAAATTATTTGACTGCAACTGACCCATAAAACATTCATTGACATCTATATATGGTTAAAAATACGCTTGTCAAATTGGCGCCATTGCGGGGAGCATCCATTTAATTTTCTAGAGCTTTTAACTTAATTTTTATCTAGCTTGATTCTAAAAATTTTGTATATATTTTTATTTTATTTTATATAAAAAAATTACTAACTTTTGTTATCTATTTTATTTTGTGAGGATGTTTCTTTACAATCAACAAGATTATTTTTCAAGCAGAGCTTCAAACATTGCAGGATGGTACGGACAAACTTATGACGCAAGTTGCCCCCCCTATGAATCACTAAGCACACCTTATTGGGGAGAGAAACATTATGCGCCAAATTCCTACCAACATCATGAGCCGCATTCTTATCAGGCACAATACTATGATCCTATTCTGCCTGGATATGAGCATGTACCACAATACCAAAATTATATTCTTGAGCAACAAGAGCCTGAAGTCACCAACAACAATATTATGGAATTCTTGAAGATTTGGAAAAAGGAAAACGATGAGCGCAAGAATCTTCGTGAACATCACTATGGTTCATTAAGCAATTAGGTGCATCATGTGCCGGAAACACCTCAAATCCACATGTTTGAAACTTAAGTTCCTCAAAAAGGTGAATAAGTTTTGCCAAGGATTTATGGGATGACTAAAGAAGATTGGATGAGAATAGATGAAGAATTGATCGCTCAAGGTTTCTTGTGTATTAACCCTCCACCTCTCAACTTTGATGAAGATTCCACCTATTTATCTCAGGAGCAGGATTCTTTTCCCATTATAGCTGAGCTTGAAGAACCTCAAGGTGACCAATTGAAGGATGAAGTTCCTGACAAATCTCATGCTTATGTTCACAAGGATTTTGTCGATGTCTATCTGGACACCCCAAGGGAAACTCCCCATGCTCAACAAGTAGAGATTCTGAAAGAAGTAATGAAACTTGACACACTAACGGATTTAAAACAAGACTCAAAGCTCGATGTGTCAATCAAATTAATGGAGCACGGCGCACCACCTAAAGCTCAACATGAAGAATTAAAGATAGGTGTGCCAATCAGAATTGATACTTGATATGAAGATGTGTTCCTTCCACTACCTCTAAAACCTCCCAACAACTTCTGGAATTACATGGTTACTAATATTTTGAGTGTGAGGAGTGATGCGCATTATTTCCATATTTTTGAAGGACGTTATCTTTACAAGTGGTTCCACCTGAAGCTGCAACATCATACTATTTTTGGTGGATGATTTTTTTGATGGGATTTCAAGGTGGATTCACGAAAAGATGATTCTCAAGGCCTTTTGAGAAGGGATCCTATCAAATGACTTCTAAGGAGTGATTTCTAAGGTCACCACCTTTGCTATGTCTCGCCAAGACGTTAAACTAGGCCTTTTCGGGAAGTAACCCGTTCAGTAAGTTTTTCTAATTCATATTTTTAGTTTTTAGGATAATAGTCATGGCTTTGGGGACCTTTATCTGCTCAATGAATTTTGTGTGATGTGTGCCTTAGTTAATGCCTTGGCATTATGGCTCGTATTAAAGCGGCATAATTTGGAAACAAAGCTGAATCAGGGAGTATTTTTTTCTTACTATTTGTATTTTATACTCTCATTGTACTGATTACACATGCATATCCCATGCCATGATATGAATTGCTTGTATCGGCATATATTCCTGTTTCTTCATACGTTTATGCTTAGGAACTAAGCATCGTTTGGTGAAGAGGGGAGATGATATGAATTTATGCCTCTACATGCATTCATAAAAAAACTTCTCCACATGGATTATTTGAATTTTTTGCTTTATTCTGATGATTTTATGCTTGGAGTTTTGATGAGTTCTAGGAAAGAGCATAAAGTCTGAATTCTTACAGGTTTAATTTTCTTTGCAATAGTTTCCTTGGTTATTCTGTTTCATGTTTTGAATATGAATTTACTACAAAGATTTTTCAGTTTTTCAAATCCAGTGGGCACCGGTCTTAAAATTTTTCAAAATCAATTTTCAAAGACTGATTTCTGGTAACCCTGATTTCTTGCGGTATATGCCAATAAAAAAATAAAAAAATAAAAGATTCCTGTAAAAATGATTTATGTAATATCAAGTCTTAAGTGGGGAGTGATTACATCACTCCAAACAAAAAAAATCTCTCTCTCAAAAAAAAGCCAAAGGCTTAGAGAGAAAATAAAAAAATGAAGGCCAAAGGCCAAAGTTTTGGAGAGAAAAAATTGAATGGCCAAAGGCCAATACTAGTCTCCACGCTAAGATTTGACTGTGTTATTATGTAAGGATTCTATTTTTACATATCATGCACTTTTATTGGCTATGCTGCATTGAGATTAGGGAATGACTTTTGTGCGTGCACGAAATCATGATTTGATTTTTGGTTTTACTTTTGATAAAATCCCTTTGCCGAGCTCCTCTTTTCCTTACGGAACTAGACTTGATCTTGGAACTTGGAGCTTTGAGCCATAAGCCCGTGGACTAGCCCTTTTACTAGCATAGGCGGTTGGCGGGAATGTTTTGTGTAACTGGATGAATGACTGGAAATTTCAATGTGTGATTTATGTTCTTGATTGAAATTTGACTGGTCATTGAGATTGTTGTATTGAAATTTTTATGAGTATGAAGTATGATGGCTTGTTTCACAATGTGAAGTGCTTGACTTTAGTGACTTGTTCTCAATTTCTCAGTTGTAATTTCATTGTGATATTGCGGTATTATTTGAATATTCATGCTAGAGATTAAATTTTTGAAAAACTTTTGGATTTGTAGGTTATCCGGTCTATGAAAACCCTCACGAGACTACAACTCGACCACTAGGGGCACCTAGGGATTTAAAGGCTTGATGCATATGCTAAATGCATCATGATTCCTACGAAAGTGAATTAGGATTTTTATTTTTATTTTTTAGGAGTAGTTTTAATTTAACCAACAATGAAGAACGGTTTTTCAATGAATGGAAACGAACTCAAATATTCTTGATTGCATATCATTCCATTCATTGTACTCTCATACTATTATATTATATTATTCGGGATGAACAAATTCTAAGTGTCGAGTATTTTGATAGGCCAATAATTTACCCTATTTTAGGTACTTATACTTAAGATATTTGAGTCATTTTCGAGTGATTATGAGTAATTTATAGTTGATTTTGTCTCTTGTAGGTTAAATATGAAAAATACTGGCTTCGGAAGAGGAAAAAGATGAAAATAGTGCAAACTAGGTAATCGGACAAAAAGCCAAGTTCAGGGGTCAAATTATCTGGATCGAGCTACCTTTGCACTAGCTCGAACCAGATCGTGTTTTATGTCGGTGCGCGACCCAAAACTCGATCCAAATCGAGCTGGCACGTGGTGTACCCAGAAAAGGCAGTTTCTAATTATCTTTTAGAAACTCTTTTGGTGATAGAATTCCTTCCGAAGACAGTCTAAGGTGATATATCAACTATAAGTATAAGTCTAGAGCTCAAACCCTAATAAGCCTAGCACCACACTACATCTCCTGCCAGAAGGGCCAGAGGGATGAATTCCATTCAGAGTTGGAGCTTCAAGAGACTAGCTTTCCTCTACCATTCTTAGTTTACTTTCATAATTATTTTATGATTGTTATTTCAACTATGCGTAGTGAGTAGTAGTCTCTGTCCTAGGATCCTACGGATCCTAGATTGTGTGTAAATTTAACTTTTCATGTTTATTAATTAAGAATATTTTGCATCCATGTTGGTAGTGCTTCTTTGAATGTTATTGCGTATGTTCATTATTTTAGGGACGTCTTAATATTGTCATGCGTAGTTATTCAGAGTTTAAATATGCATGCTTTACGAACTGAGTTTAGG
>NQLW01000039.1:5810545-5831875 GCA_002312845.1 Kalanchoe fedtschenkoi | reverse complement strand
GCCACTGCTTCTCATTGTCGGTATGGATGGATCAATTATAGTGGCTTCTCATTGTCGGTACGAGTGGATCAAAGGAAGTCATGATAGAGAGTCACGTATAGTAGTTAAGGCCTTTTATGTGGACAAAAACAAAGAGATATTATGTAATTGATGTTGGGAATTGATTAGATTTCTTAATATGAAGATGGAAGAGATAATCAACTTATTTGGAAGCGGATTAGAATTAGGAATCTTATTTTAGATAGGTTACTAAATTATTATTTTAGTAGGATGCGAAATCCTATTTTATTTAGTATTAGTACCCTATAAATAAGATGTCCTAGTGGTAGGAAAAAATTGAGAGACTTGGTGGGAGTCCTCTAGGAGAATTTATGAGGAGTTCTTCTTGAGAGTTACATAGAGTTTTTGTAGGTAAACCTACTAGAGAGTTGAGAGTTTTGTATTCAAGAGTATTGAGAGGTGACTCCATTCTTGTAATACAAATTTATCACTATTGGATATCGTGGACATAGAATCTGTTGGAGAGCTGAACCGCATTAAAAAAATATTGTGTCTTTCTTTTATCATTTATTCATATTATTGTGTGTTGGTACGTGTTATTCTTGTGAATGTGTCATGTTTGAGTTTCGCTATGCGATCGAGAGAGAGGAGATGTCTCTTAACTTTAAGAGTGCCCGGATGAAATGTTGTGTGTTCGACGTTTAAACTAACTGGCAACGAATAGGAACTAGACTACTATGTGAAATATTGCTCTTATATTTGGTTGGACAAGTTATACAAGGGCAGATGCAGGATAGGTGAATGGAAGACTCACGCAGAGGACAGCCAGGGCTGCATGGATATGAAAGGCCGTTTTGTGGAAATGATCAATATGTGGAGTAGAGAGGGACTTGGTGCGGTTGCTGAGGTTGTGAGGTAAAGAGGCGCTGGGCGAGTCCTATTTATAGTGATTTCTCATTGTCAGTATGAATGGAAGTTCTGATATCAATATTGTCAATGAAAAATTATCAGGGGTTAAAAAATCAAAATATCACATAATATTTATTTTATTTTTACAATTAATTATTATCGGGTTGTCATTATTCACGAAGTGAAGTGTGTCTCCGTTGAAGAATGATATAAGAAGAAAAAAATAAGTAAGCGGGACTCGCGCATTGTTTTTCAACGAAATCATTACTCCTTCATCCCCTGCCTCGCATGTCGCTCTCCTTTCACTGTCACACGCAATTTTACTGACACACGCAACGCATTTAAATTTGTTATTCGGTTATGTAGTTCTTCAACTATAAAAGGACAAGTGGGTAACGAAAAAAATCAATCCTTCAGCTCCTTTTTTGTATTTGTCTAGTATTTTCATTGTATTTTCGTAACGATTTTATACCGTAAGGAAATAAATCAGTATTTTTTTCTTTCTCCAAAATTCACCAAATTTCATATACACGTTTAGTTGAGTGCCGAGATTATTAATAGATCCTAACATTTGGTATCGGAGCTCGGTTTATCATACAAATATCAGGAGTGATATTTTGAGTGTTATATTGTAGTTTAATTATGTCCATTTCGATTTCACTACAATTACCACAATTCGACGGTATGCACTTCGACGAATGGTCGATCCGTATGAAGACATTTTTTCGATCTCAAGATTTATGGAATTTGATCGAGACGGGCTACACCAAAGTAGTTGGAGAGGCATTTGATGCTCTAAAAAGTAAGAAAAAGATTCACTGGCAGATACAAAAAGAAAAAATCAGAAGTCATTTTGAGGGAAAATAAAATTTGAAGATAAATAGGAAGTCATTTTGTTTGTTTGGTTTATAGAAAGTTATAAAAGCGAAAATTAAATGAAAAATGAGATGAAAATTTTTAATACTTTCTTTCATATTTTTCCTAAATCAAGTAAGTATGTGGCACTAGCGATCCGCAATCATATTCGATGAATAATACATATAAGAATATATGGATACCGATATACTTTCTCATTGTCGGTAATGAATAAATGAATCATTGAGGAAGTTATCATTGAGGGTCACGTACATACTTGATGTTCTTAGATCTTTTAACTTAAAAAAACACGTTTTTTCAATCCTGTGAACAAAAATGAGAGAGGAATTCCTATTGAGCTGATAAGTTAGCATTATTCAGGTTATGTTTGGTTGAGGAAAAATTTGATGGAAAAGAAAATTTGAAGGAACGTTAGAAAGATTTTTTTGTTTGGTTTATATATGAAAATTTTATAAGAAGGAAAATTGCATAGAAAATTAGACGAAAAGTCAAATTAAAATTATAAGAGTTTTAAAACTTTTCTTCAAATTTTTTAATTTTATCAAACAAAGAAAAATAAAATGAAATTCATTTTCTCTCAAATTTTCTTTTCCGTCAAATTTTCCTTAAACCAAACACACCTCTAAGGGTCGACTAAACCAATTTTAGGGTCCATATGGCTAATTTTATTGGATGGACTAAAATGCAATCTAAATAACGTATAAATTTATTCAAATCAATGTCAATTAAATATATTGTTAATATTTATACTATTATTCAGTAGATATCGATCTCATCCCGCTTCAGTCTAAAATAAGGAATAGACAAACCAAAATTAATGTAAATATATTTAAAAATACATTCATATATTATATTTGAAAAGTATTTTGCGCTCAAACACATCATGTGTTAAATTTTATTTGAAAGCCGACTTGAAGAAGCTAAGCTCTCCACTGGAATATCATTTGCATCAAAGGTTAGATGGTAAAGTTTGTAGCTAGTTCCAAGTTTACTCCCTTTATCCTCTTTTACATATCATTTAATCGAATTTTTTTGTGCACTTTTACTTGTCACTTAACAATTTTTAATACGTATTTACTATCAACAATTATCTTAAAATGTCAAACACTAATCATTTTATTATCATAATCAATAAAAATATACTTCTCACCAGTAATTATCTACCAATTTTGTTTTTTATACGAACTTTTTCAAAAAAATATTAATCATCTACATATTAAATTTGTTCAACCGTTAGTATTAACTTCATTTTAATCTATTCAAATTAACCTTAAACGATATATATTAAAGGACGGAGAGAGTTTATCCGTTATAAGTGAGTCTAATTTCATCTGCGGTGATGAGGGACACCGTTGATAGTTTCACTGTAGTTAAATTGTAGCATTGTGCTCAATGATTGAGTTGATACAGCACTGGATGCCTCATGAAATCACAGCCAAGAAACTCAATTTTTTAACATTAGGACAAATTATTGGAACTTAACGCTTTTTCTGGTTTCACTAAATCAGACTGAGTGAGGGCACAGACCATGTGAGGATGACTGCGAATGAGCACAAAAATGAAGCCAGCGGAGGCGTGGTAGTTAACTAGCAGCGAAGTGGGGGCACTGAGACTGCGGTCGAATAAAGAGGCCAAGAGAAATAAGTTAAAAATTTGGGATGCAAGTAGTGAAAAGAGCATCCACATCACAACAAATCAAAATGAGGTTTCTGTCATGCAACATCAGATTTGTGTCATATCAATTTATTTTTGTCATAAATTTATTTTATTCAAACTTACATTCACATTAAAATAAATCTTTCAAACCCCTGTGCATGGACTCACATGTCATATTATACCTTTTACAACCTTTTTCATATTATTTTAATTAAAAAAAATAATTTATTAAATATTTAATTATTTAAAATTATTAATTTTTTTGACATTTATATTTAATTAACGGGATCCACATGACATTTACACCATGTCATTTATCACGCTTCCCTTCTATGCCATTTATATTAATTAACGGACCCTCGTGACATTTACACCATGCCATTTACAACGCATCCCTTTCATGCCATTTACCACGCTTCCCTTCCAAGCCATTTAACACGCTTCTGAATATGAAGCGTGATAATAGGTTATTAAGATAATTTATTATTACTCTTTTCAGTTCAAAACGTGGTAATAGATTATTTTTAATATTTAATATATACCTATTACCACGTTTATATCTCTGAAGCGTGGTAATTAGTCTTTTTACGAACCGCTCGTCTGCGCGAAGCGCCTCGGCTTCGGTGTAAGAAGGTCACGAACCTATTTCCACAGTGAAACAAAGCGCTTCAAAGTCTGACACAAATTTTGTAACAAAGCTTCAATGTGGATGCCCTAAAAGGAACGACTGGAATTAACTTTAATTTTAAATGATTTATATTTGTTTTCTCGTTTGTAGAATTTGGCTATCATGATTATTCTGCAGAGCAGAATGCTAGTGAGATTTTTGAGTGGACGCAGTTTAGTATACTAAATTCTAAATAAACAGCTAGCTATCACGTGAAATTCTAACCGACCAATGATATATTAAAATGTAAAAAAAAATGTTGGCAAATCGACGTTCCAGATTCGTCTTTCCAACACAAAACCAGACCAGACGCAGAGCCTGCCGCCTGCTCCTCGTTGATTTTCCGGCCAACTCCGAAGCTACACGCAGCTCTATCTCTGTCCTCCAGTCCTTCAGACCCAAATGGTCTTATTATAAGGACCCAGATAGGAGGCTATCGTATTCACGCCATGACGTCCATCACCTCCGTCGAGATGAATTACCTTATTTTTCGCTACCTCCAAGAATCAGGTTTTACACATTCGACGTTTACTTTGGGTTATGAGGCTGGGATCAACAAATGTTCTATTGATGGTAGTATGGTTCCTCCTGGAGCTCTCATCACATTTGTTCAAAGAGGACTTCAATACCTAGAGATGGAAGCCAGCTTAGGCAATGGAGAAACGGGTGTCGATGAAGATTTCTTATTTCTCCAACCTCTGGATATTATCACTAAAAATGTCCATGAACTAAGGCATATCGTAAAAGAGAAGAAGAAAAACCTGCAGAAAGAGAAGGATAAAGATGATAGAGAAAAGGATAGAGTGAAAGATAGAGAAAAGAGTAGAGAAAAGAAAGAGAAAGGGAGAAAGATAGGGAAAGGGACAAGGAGAAAGAAAGGGAAAGGGAAATTGAGCAAGAGCGCGAAGCAGAACGTTATTGTCGAATAAGAGAAAAGGAAATTGAAAAGAGTAGAGAGAGAAAAGAAAAGGATAAAGATCGCTCAAAGCAGCCTGAAGATCACAGCAAAGAAATGGCCAGTGATCAAGACGCAAAAATGAGTTCCGAGCTTGAACGAAATGTGCCAGTGGATATCTCGCCTGTTTCACATTCCCAGCCCTTGGAGTTCTCAAGTGCTGAAGTGACAGTTTTGGAAGGACATACAAATGAGGTTTGTACTTGTGCATGGAGTCCAGCTGGTTCGGTCCTTGCATCAGGCTCCGGAGATTCAACAGCTAGAATTTGGACTGTTGCTGATGGACTTTAATTTCCAGACCGGGTGCAGACAATGGACATATAAGTGTAGCAGTTCTGAAACATGTGCAGTTAAGGACACATGAGGGTAACAAAGACGTGACAGCCCTTGACTGGAATGGTGATGGGACACTCCTGGCTACAGGGGCATATGACGGGCAAGCAAGAATATGGAATACAAATGGTGAGCTGAAAAGTATATTTGGTAGACGACAAAGGACCCATATTCACGCTGAAATGGAACAAGAAAGGTGATTACTTACTCACCGGAAGCTGTGACAGAACAGCCATTGTATGGGATGTCAAGACGGAAGAAATAAAACAGCAGTTTGATTTGCATACAGGTGCAATTCTTGACGTTGATTGGCGAAATAATGGCTCATTTGCTACCTGCTCAGACAACATGATATATGTTTGCAAGATTGGAGAAAGTCGACCAGTCAAAACTTTCTCCGGACATCAGGGTGAAGTTAATTGTGTAAAATGGGATCCCACTGGATCTATATTGGCCTCATGCTCAGATGATATTACTGCAAATATGAAGCATGACAAATATATACCTGATTTAAGGGAGCATGCTAATAAGACAATATATACAATAAGGTGGAGTCCTACAAGACCTGGTACAAACAATCCCAATCAGCAATTGCTGCATCATTTGACGCCACAGTAAAACTCTGGGATGTCGAACTCGGGAAGACCCTTTGTAGTCTTAATGGCCACAAGGGTCCTGTGTATTCTGTTTCATTTAGCCCAAACAGCGAGCTTTTGGCTACTGGATCCATGGACAAAACCCTGCACGTACATTTGGTCCGAAAGATCATAAAAACATACACGGGCATTGGTGGCATATTTGAAGTTTGTTGGAACAGAGAAGGCAACAAGATCGCTGCTTGTTTTGCCAAGAATGAGGTTTGCGTCCTGGACTACAGAATGTAAGGATAATACAGAAATCTCAAGGCAGTTTACCAGCACTAGACTCTCCTAGTACAGCCCTGCTCCGAGCAGAGGAATTCAACGTGTACAGATCTAACCCTCTTTTTGAAACGGTAGATTTCCGTAACTCATGATGCAATCAATGTGTCAGTCAGCATGGTCGGGTTGTGTAATAGTATTGAAACTGCAATGAGCGATGTAATTTCACCCTTTGATTGATACTTCTATGCTTTGTCTTAAAAAAAACAAAAAACCACGTTCCATATCAAATAAGTACGGCTGCAATTTTAACCTAACCCCAAGTATATATTTTCACTCATATTCTTCACCGATTCAACCTTCTTCCACTTTCGGAATCTGTAACTTCTCTCTCGCCGATTTTTTATAGTTGGGCAATATGTGCTTTTAATATAGTTTGTTTTACTTGTCGGTTCCTGTCGGACATAGAAGCGTGGTGCAAGCTTGCTTTGAGGAAAGTAATTTTGGCTGGTACCGCACATCTTGTTTAGCGTATAAGTTTGTTTACTATTCTTGTGGAGATTTTTTTACCTATGCATTGGTTTCGAGCATGGAAAATAATCTTGCTTTAGATTCACAATAATTTAGTGATTTAATTTAATTTCAAACTTTATGCACAGGTTAAAGAAATATAATCATTTGCATTAGGATTTTAAAAATTAATTAATTAAATTTAATGTAGTTTCACCCTAGTTAGTTATCAGCCATGTAAATTATAAATTTGGATATTTTTCTGTGCAATTATAAATTTGATACCAAAAACAGAAATTTATTAATTTTTAAATTTGAAACAAAGAAATGGATTTTATCATTTAGATTGTTTATGTTTAAAATAATAATTAAGTTTTAGATTTTTAATTATTTATTAATTTTAATTTATTGTCTGATTTGTTATAATTTATTGGAATTTTCATTGCTAAAATTGTCACGTTCCCTATTTCCCGATAGTTTCAATTAATCATGAAACAATTGCATCCTCATACATGCACGCAATAATATGTACCCAAAGTGCATATGTTAGGTTAAAATACATTTACCCCACTCCTCATTAATTAGACGGTTAGTGAGAAGCACGATGAGTCGTCAATGGATAACAGCAAACCGTTTGAGCAACGAATTATGTGAAGAAGGCGTGGCAGAATTTTGTGAATTTGCTAGGGAACACGCTACAAGAGTCGTTGGAGAGGATTATGTCAATTGTCCATGTAGGAAGTGCTGAAACGTATCTAGATTGTCAATATCCGAAGTTCACATTCATCTCATCATTAATGATTTTGATACGAACTACATTGTGTGGTATTTTCATGGTGAGAGAATTGGTGAAAAGCCACCGCGTGAAGAGGATGTTGGACCAAGCCGCATAGGTTTTGTTGATCCGGATACGAATGAGGGTGTGGAACACGACAACATTCAGGGAATGTTCGACAACATAAATGAAAATCTACATGAAAGTGCAGGAGACATACGAGACTCAATCAAGCATGCCTTCGAGACTCTCTTATACCCCGGGTGCAACCAAGAATTAACGAAGTTGACTGCGATTTTGAAACTATACAACTTGAAGGCTAAACATTCTTGGAGTGATAAGCCCTTCACTGAATTGCTTGCGCTTCTGGAGAGATGCTACCCGCTGAAAATGTATTGCCAAGGAGATGCTACGATGCCAAAAAAGTGTTGTTTTTAATGGGATCTAGTGTCGAGAAGATACATGCATGTCCTAATGACTGCATTCTGTATCGAGGCCCATGTGAAGATCTTTCTGAATGTCCTTTATGCGAAGCGCCTCATAATAAACGAAAAAATGTCGACGAGAGTAAGGGTAATGGGGGCCCTATTAAAACAAGATGGTACATGTCCCCGATACCATGATTTCATCGACTTTTTGAAAACAAATGGGATGCTTAGTTTTAAGATGGCACGAGGAGGGTCGAGTGGTTGATGACTACATAAGGCACTCCGCTGATGCTAATCAATGGAAGATGGTTAATCTTAACTTTCTAGATTTTGATGCTGAATTAAGAAATATTTGATTGGGTTTGAGCACTGATGAGATAAATCTGTATGGTAACCTCAGCAGCCAACACAGTACGTAGCCGGTGTTATTGATCATTTACAAGGTTCCTCCTTAAATTTGTATGAAAAGAAAGTATGTCATGTTAACAATAGTAATTTCAGGTCCGAAATAGCCAGGGAATGATATCGATGTCTACCCCAGCCGTTGATACATGATTTGAAGTTGTTATGGTCAGAGGGCGTGAAGGTGTACGACGTTTTCGCACAGCAAGAATTCAATTTATGGGCGATGCTTTTTTGCACAATAATTATCCTGCTTATGCTAATTTGTCGGGTTATAACGCGAATGGCTACAAAGCATGTCCCGTGTGTGAAGAATCTACAAGCTCGATTCGTTTGCAAAAATATCATAAAAAGGTTTATATGGATCATAAAAGATGGATCCCAACGTATCATGTTTTCAGAAGAAGAAGCAATACAGTTCAATGGTGATGTTGAAAACCATACCAAACCTGTACCGCGTAGTGGATCAGAGATGCTCCAAAAAGTGTCAGAAATTGATGTGATCTTTGGGAAATGGTCAAGAGAAACTGTGAAAGGCGTGTGAAAAAAATGCTCGATCTTTTCCAGCTTCCTTATTGGGAGACATTGATCACCAGACATTACATTGATGTCATGTAGGTAGAGAAGAATGTGTGTAACATTTGGTCGGTACATTGTTTGATATGAAAGGTAAAACTAAAGATAGAGTGAGTACACGATTATACATGATTGAGATTGAACTGAGGAAAGAATTGACCCCTGAAACACGTGGAAACCGGACTTTTTACCCCCTACTTGCTATACTCTATCGAAAAAAGAGTGTGAAGCGTTTTGTAAAAGTTTGCACGATATCAAGGTTCCTCATGGATACTCATCAAACATGAGGAAGCTTGTGTATATGAAAGACTACAAGATGTAAAATATGAAAGCACATGACTGTCACGTCCTGATGCAATAGTTTCTACCTATAGCAATCAGAGGAATCCTGCCAAAGAAAGTTCAGACCAGAATCTGAAAATTATGTTTCTTTTTCAGTGTCATCTATAAGAAACACTTATCTGTTGCGAAACTGGATAAGTTACAATCAGATGTTATCATCACTATATGTGAGATGAAAATGTACTTCTCTTATTTTTTTTACATAATGGTGCATCTCATTATACATCTGGTGAGAGAGTGAATGAATGCGGACCTGTATATCTGCGTTGGATGTATCCATTCGAACATTATATGAAGATTCTCAAGGGTTATGTTCGGAGCAGGTTTCGACCCAAAGAAAGTATCATTGAGGGCTATCTTTTGGAGGAAGCTATTCAATATTGCACTGACTATCTAGGAACACTGTGTTAGTAGGAATTCCATCACACCCTTTGGAAACGGATGAGCTTGGGTTTAGACATATCAGACGAAAATCAAAAGTAGTCCCTACAGAGAAATTACTAAAGCACACCTATGTTTTCTCACAATGTGCAAGAGACGTCGAATTTCATTACGAAGCACGTCAGTTATCTTTGTAAGAAATGACCACGGAGAACACAAGAGGGTATACAAAGAGAACATAATTCAACTTTCAGTAACTGGTTACGAAATCGGGTTGAATAATTATTAAATACAAATCCAGAGAGCGTAACGGAGAAATTATCTTGTTTGAGCTGATCTCCGTCATTATCTGTCAAAACTTGGAGAGGATATAGTTATTATGTGCAAGATGCTCGTAGCACTATGCAGAATAGTGGTGTTAGCCTCAGTGATGCAGATGACAATATATTTTATGGGGTAATAAAAGAAATTTGGGAGCTCATCAACTTTCGAGATTTGTCAATTTCTCTATTCAAATGTCATTGGTATGACAATATATACATGGATCAAGATGAGTTTGGGTTCACACTTGTACGTAACCAACGAGAAGGCTACAGGGATGATCCATTTTCTACCTTTCTGATTCTGCTGAATCAACCACACTCATAACCTTAGAAGGAAAACAACATTATACTGATGTCGGAGTTGATGATGAGCTGATTGATGACATAATTCCAGTTATGACCAAATTTCACTTCAGGACGACGATGAAGATGATAATTCAGATATTTATATAAGATCTAATCATAACGAATGATTGTGGATTGATAATCAACAAAAGTAGTATGTTTGATTTTTTCAGCAAATGTTACACACATACAAATTTGGTAAATAGTATATCTTTTATGAAACTAATTAGTTTTCATCCTCTAATAGATATGGATCCACGTAAGAGGTTTGGTGGGAGGAGTAGGAAGAGTCATTATGGTCTGATGCATTGTAGACAATAGCAGTAGATGTGTGACCGAGGGGAGACGGCTATTGTAGATTGGCATCCTACGAAGCGAGAGCCCGTAGGATCTATCAGACGGCACTACAGAAGCTATTTGCATTTTTACACGCGAGCATTGGCTTAAGATATGCCGAGTTGGATGAGGTTCCAGCCCATCTTGAGGATGCGATCTGGGACTAAGTTAGTGTGAATATTGTTGCTATATTATCTTTATTTTACATTTTACATTAAGCAAAATCTTAGACATGTAGATTGTGTGCAGACTGTGTTTAAGAACATAAACATCTCCAACTTGATGAGTTGCGGCTAGCGGCAATTCAGTATAATGGGTGGCATCATGATTTAAAGGTCAGATACATCGAGCATCCAGAAGTAAAGGGTGCATCCCCCGTAAGATACTACAATGGCATTGACCAGCAGGTAATAATACTTACCTTTGGGTATTAAAATTTAATTTATAATTAAATTCATATAAAATAATTTGATTTTACTAGAACGTAGATGTGGGATGAGTTTGTCAGATGTGAGTCGAATCCGTCGAAAAAGTCTCTCTCGGAGGCTCATAAAGAGAGGCGAATGATGAATAAGTTTCCGACCATTATGTCTAGACGTGGATCTGGTGACTTGGACGAGATATTACTAGCATAATTTACTAAGGAGCAGGGTGTGTCCCGAGAGGAGGCTGCGACTCAGATTTCAAAAATTTCACGGGATACCCTGTGGAAGGAGGGACGACGCAAGAAGGGCACTAGGGAGTACACTACTCCAGAGATTGTCGTGGTAGCAAGACGTATATTAAGTCATTTAATTAATGTTATGTTTTTTAATTTATTCCCTTTCTGATACACGACCATTTAGTGTATCTAAGCACGTACGATACTTTCATCAATTACATAGGATGAGCTATGTAGTAGCCAACCTAGCCAGGGCTCCAAGGTTGACCGAGTACGACATGATGTTTTGGCGGAGGCACACCCTTCGCCAGAATATCCAGGTCGGCTCCGTGGTAAGCCTAACGTGTGGACTTGGGGAAACTTTTGGTCTATAAAATCGATCAAGGATAGTAAATACTACGCCATCAAGGATCAATACGAGCAGGATGTCGCGAGACAGGCATCCTCATCGGAGTCACGTCCCACCCTACTATGACGGCCAGCACTTCACCACTAAGGATAGATTATTATTTGTTGTTCATGCATCAGAGCTCCCCATCAACGTATCCCACTTAAGATTTGTCTGATATACCCGCAGACATTCAGTCTTGGTGGGATGGATCCTTTCCTACTATCTCACAGCCTCCTTCACAGCCTTCACAGCTAGCTGATCCATTCATATACATTCCCGACATAAGTATTTAAATTCTAAATGTATCGTGATAATTAAATAATACCAAAAAAATTATTAATTTTATAATAACTATAATATTATAAAGGGATAAAACTCAAAAGGGGTCATAAACTACCACCACTTATCTAATTGCGTTCAGAACTACCACCATTTTCAAAAAGGGTGCGATGAAAAAAAATTGGACTGATTTTCTAAATTAAAATTTTCCATTACATTCCTAAGCTAATATTACTCTAATACTTAGATTTGTGTGCGAAAATTATGTCGTTTGATTATCAAAATAAACTATATTGTTTTGTGCACATAGAAAACGACGTCTTTTGATAAACAAAAGATGTAATTTTCACATACAAATCTAAGTCTTATAATAATATTAGTTTTGAAATGTAATGGTGAATTTTATTGTAGAAAATTAGTCTAATTTTTTTTCATCGCACCTTTTTTGGAAATCATGGTAGTTCGACCGCAATTAGGTAAGTGGTGATAGTTCAGAGCTCCTTCTGGGTTTTTCCCCTATTATAAATAGATTGGGAGAAAGTGCGCATTGTATGTGTTAGAAGGTGCCGCGCTTGATGATGTGAGGAGACTCGCAGCTGTTGGGAGGATCTTGAGGGCAGAGTCTAGGAGGACCTGTCGAATGTCCTAATAAAGCAGGTTATTTTGGATGGTGTCATGCTACAGGTGATCGTTGAGTCGATGAGTTGGGTCTTATAGGAGCGGGAGCACTTGGTTAATCAGATCGTTTCATGGTCCCGACACCTGATTGAGCTTGACGAGAGGGTAAGTTTGAAATGAAATTATTGTAGTATAAAAAAACCAATAGAAAACTTAATTACTATTTAACTTTGATCGTATAACTTTTTGACGACCATCACTGACGTGAAAGGATTGCTCCTGATTCACGGAGTGAGGAGTTTCCACGTTTGGAGTTCCATACTAGACAGCTCCTGGGGTTAGCTCGGTCCTATCTGAAATCTACTCCATTGATCCTTCCTCTGATGCCAGAGATCATCTGTTTTGATTTTTCATCGTCATTCGGTGTCGATGATGCGATGGATCTTTTGAGAGCCGAAGAGATGAAACAGCCTTGCGTTGCTGCATACATTAGGTATTGATTTTGAATAGCATCGATTAAATGTAACTAACAAAATAGCCGATATACCTAATTCAAATAGAAATGTGTATGCGGATATCTATTTTATAGGTTCTGCCCCCTAGAGTCTCGTAGGAAATTTGGTTTTTTCGATTGTAACCGTACGAGCGAGTATGGAGCCGTTTTTGAGGTTAGAGTGGGCTACGTACACCGGCGAATCGAGTTTGAAGAGAGCTACGGATCTACTGTGTGTTATTTCTTGTCATACCACTCCGGCCAATCGTAAGTGATTTCAATATATAGTAAGTTCATTAAACGTTATAGTTTTACGACTGAAAGTAAGTTTTGTGTGTTTTTAAGGTCTCATTGGACTCTTGTCGTCATCTTTCCGAGAGGGTCCATCATCTACTACTTCAACTCCTGTAGATGCACGACAGCACCAGAGAGTCTCGTGATGTTTGTAGACGAGTGAGTTCACTTAATTTATCAATCTTTAAAATGTGAACGCATTTTGACTTATGCCAACTAATAGATGTCGCTGTTTTTAATGCTTCAGAGGTCTGAAACAATGGCGTAGATCCTTTGCTACAGTCACATGGGAGTTAGTGACGGTACATTTTTAATTTTACCATTCCATCCTATGTTCGTCTTTTATTTTGTTCAATACACAATGATAAGAAACTTTAATAGTGTTTGCGACAACCTCAGGGGAGCAAGTTGTGCGGATACTATGTATGTAGGACCATGCGCCACATCATTGAGGATTTGTCTTCCCAGCCTGACAGGAGTCGGTTCGATCTACAGCAGGTATAATTATAGTCTAAATCATTGTACTTATATATTTTTTAATGTGATCAAGTACAATATTATTTAATAATATTAATTATTTATATTTGTTTACAGTTTTTTGACCAGGGACTCGCACCTTATGAGTTATCGGAGATCGACTCAATGAGGGAGGACATTGCGGCGCATGTTATGGAGATGCACTGGATTTCTGTAGTTGGTGAATTTGTAGCCTAGATTAATAGTATTTAATTTTATGGTGTATGTGATAGGTTGAAACATATAATACATTGTATACTTTTTCTAAAAAAATTTGAATGTCTTATTTTCTAATTTGTTTATATAAAATTGTATTTAGAACTATGAAAAATAAATAATTAAAAAATATTTAAATTATGGATTTTATTAATCCATAATTTAATTTATTTATAAAAAAATTGTCATATTACCACGCTTTACTTAATAAGTGTGGTAATAGATGAGTAACTCTTCTGTGGTACAGGAGTAGGTACTCCCTCGTACGACGTCGTTTTGATTTATTTTAAAACGACGTTGTTTTGTGTTTGAGTTGAACTAAATGATATTAATTTTATTCGTACAAAACTGCGTCGTTTCAATACTTTGCATTCAATTCACCAGAATTTATTGGATATTCACCAGAACTGACAAGATATTCACCAGAATTGCTTATATATTCACCAGAATTTCTCCTTTATTTATCAGATTATTTTTTGGTCTTTATTCATTATTTTTGCTTCCATAATCATCAGAACTCATTGGATATTCACCAGAATTGCTTATATATTCACCAGAATTGCTCCTATATTTATCAGATTATTTTTTGGTCTTTATTCATTTTTTTTGCTTCCATATTCACCAGAATTATTTTATATATTCACCAAAATTACTTATATATTCATCAGAATTGCTCCTATATTTATGAGATTATTTTATAGTTTTTATTTATTAGTTTTGTTTATATATTCATCAGATATGTCTCGATATTCACCAAAATTGATTATATATTCATCAGAATTGCTTCTATATTTATGAGATTATTTTATGGTTTTTATTCATGTTTTTTGCTTCCACATTCATAAGAAATGTCTCGATATTCACCAGAAAAGCTTACATATTCATCAGAATTGCTTTTATATTTATCCGATTATTTTATGGTCTTTATATATTACTTTTGCTTCCATATTCATAAGAAAATTTTCGATATTCACCAGAATTGCTTATATATTCACCGGAATTGCTCCTTTATTTATCAGATTATTTTATATTATTTATTCATTATTTTTACTTCCATATTCATCAGAAATGCTTCGATATTCACCAGAATTGTTTATATATTCACCAGAATTGCTCCTATATTTATCAAGTTATTTGATGATCTTTATATATTATTTTTGCTTCCATATTCATCAGAAATGCTTCGATATTCACCAGACTTGCTTATATATTCACCAGAAATTCTCTTATATTAATCAGATTCTCTCCAAAACTTGCACCCGAATTTTCAAGCTGTTTCTGAGGGGGTTGGCATTGTTTCTCCAGCACTCAAATACGGTGATGATCCTAATGGTGTCGTCCGCCACTGTGCTGGCCGCGGTTCCCTTTAAATTTATCATCATAGGGTCAGTTGTGTGCCTCTTCATGATGACTTCCAGGCTTGGGGAACAGGAGGCTCAGAGAATGGTGAGATTCCATCCCTGTTTTTTTTTTGTTTTTTTAATATTAGATTTTATTGAAGAAAGCCTACATGATTCAAATTTGCTCGAAAAGCATTACAATTGGGATTTCATACTCCCTGGCTCCTTTCGACTGCAGGGTAGGTCGCCTTTGCTGACTGTTTCCTGCGCGCAGGGCATGGGCCTGGGCAGATGGAACTGCCTCGGTATTCGAGGGATCTTGTCTTAACCCTAACCCATGGAGACCGGCAGCAACAGGCAATAGGGGGTTGGAACGGGGAATCGGCTCCCGGCAATAGCGATACCATGTCGGCAGCCGATCCCTGTTATTCCTATCAAAGTGACTGACAAGCCACTGGATCACCAAGATGAGACTGAGAGTACAAAGCCTGCAATTAATCCTTCCATGTCTTAATTCACATATCTCATAAAATCTTGTTAAAGAAACTGGGAAACAGTCTGTACTCGCTAAAGACTCAGATTGTTCAGTGTGTGCTAGTGTTCCGGTGCTTAGGCGTAGCATCACTTAAAATAAAACGCGTAAATTAGTTAAATATATCATTAAAATATATAAGCGCTGTATTTTTATAGTCATATTTGTACAAACAAAAAAATAAGTCCTGTATTTTTACTTCCATATTCACCAGAAATATTGAGATATTCACCAGATGTATTTATATATTCATAAGAATTTTCACTGTATTTATCAGATTATTTTTTGCTTGTATTAATTAGTTTTGTTTCCATATTCATCAGAATTCATTGGATATTCACCAGAATTACTTATATATTCATCAGAATTGCTCCTATATTTATAAAATTATTTTATGGTCTAAATTCATTAGTTTTACTTCAATATTCATCATAAATGTCTTGATATTCACCATAATTGCTTATATATTCACCAGAATTCTGATAAATATAGAAGCAATTCTGATGAAAATATGTCTCAATTCTGGTGAATATTGAGACATTTCTGATGAATATGGAAGCAAAAAAAATGAATAAAGACCATAAAATAATCTCATAAATATAGAAGCAATTCTGATAAATATATAAGTAATTCTGGTGAATATCGAGGCATTTCTGATGAATATTAAAGTAAAACTAATGAATTTATGAACAGGTAAGGAAGAAGTACGGTGCTGTTGGAACGTTCATGAGCGTCTACTACAAATCCAAGAAAGGCAGGAAGACTGAGAAGGAAGTGCAGGAAGCTGAACAAGCCTATCTGGAGCCTGCCGAAGCAGAGCAGGATGATTAGTTCTAATCATAGGAAGCTGTTCTGCGCTTCTCAGTTCGGTGTTGTCTGGATGTATTTTCTTTCTGTGGAACTTTGCTGCTGATTTCGTTTCTTGTATTTTCATTTCGTGGAACTCTGCTTGCATGTGGCTGCGCTATCCGATTGTCTGAACCCATTGAGGCTTGTTTAGTCTGTGGTCATTGACTAGTTTAAATTATCTGTCTTTTGAACAAAAAAACAACAACTCATGAATTTAGACCATAAAATAATTTATGAATATAGGAGCAATTCTGATGAATATATAAGCAAATCTGGTGAATATCGATATATTTCTGATGAATATGAAAGCAAAACTAATGAATTTAGACCATAAAATTATCTCATAAATATAGGAGCAATTCTGATGAATATATAAGCAATTCTGGTGAATATCGAGCATTTCTGATGAATATGGAAGTAAAAATAAATAAATTTAGACCATAAAATAATCTCATAAATATATGAGCAATTTTGATGAATATATAAACAATTCTGGTGAATATCGAGACATTTCTGATGAAGAATGGGATTTAACACGTTTTATTGTTAAACACGGAAAACGACGTCGTTTTGGTGAAATATGAAATGAAGGTACGCAAGGATTGTATGAAAACGACGTCGCGCGAGGGAGTAGGTACTCCCGGAGTACACAAGAATTTGATGGTCCGCTTATTACCACGCTTATTATGTATAGCATGGTAATATATGGTAAATCTATTATCACCGCTTTTTCTGTGCTCTTCAGGAACCTTGTGGGTGCCGAGATCTCAGTGATAGAATAAGAAGTAATTTCTGCGCGCTTCAATAAGTATCTCTTCTGCTTTGTTTGTATCCATAATTTGAATTTTTATCAAATGGTTCTCAATAAAATATTAACATTCTTAAATGATGGAGAGGACTGATGGAAGACTCATGCAAATGGTAGCCATGGCTGAATGGATATGAAATAATGCCTTTGTGGACAAAAATGAGGAGTGTAGAGAGGGAAATTGTAGTTGCTGAGCTTGTGAGGAAAAGAGGTGCTCCGCGAGTCCTACTTATAGTGGTTTCTCAAGTTTAAGCTTGAGGTGTGTGAGAGTTGGCTTCAGCAAATATTGTTCCATTATCAAACAGTGGAGAGGATTCCTAGAGAAAGAAGTAGATGTAACGAGTCTAGTTTCACTATCAAACAGTGTTATTAAAATCGGACCGGGAACCGGACCTGTTCTGGTCCGATTTACATGCTTACCATCTTGCACACCAAATCGGATTAAATTGGACTGAACCGACCGGTTCAGATGAAAATCGCTTGAACCGGCTGATTTAACTATGAACCGATTCATTACAATAATCAAGCAATAAATTGATTATTAAATGCATATTAAATAATTGATAAGTAATTACGATATGATAACTTAATCAAAAATATGTAAATAATTGATAAATAATTATGATAACTTAATTAAAAATATGGCAAGATAAAGATTCAAACTCTAGATGGCTTGATTACTAGTCAAGAATCACTCCACCAAGTCAACTGATTAACTTGTTGTTAAACACAATATCAAAATATATAATCACATTTTACAAAATTTATCCCTAATTAGACCGGCGGTCGAACCGGTATGGACTGCTGGTTCAACCAGAAAACCAGGATTCGGGGTTCTGACCAATTCGACTTTCGGTACGATTCTGATAACTATGCTATCAAGAATTTGAAACTATTCTATTTGTGAGAATATGTGGGATAGCCGTAGTTTCACATTGACTATCAAGCAGTAGAAAAGATTATTTCATTTGTGATGATGTGAGATAGTAGTAGTTTCACATTAAATTAATCGTACTTTCTAAGTGTTATAGTTGAGTAGCTCTTTATTTAAATTGTAATACTATGCTGAGCAGCGATCACTCCAATGAGAAGTGTTTACTTCCGATCGAATAGAATTATATTTATTTATTTTTGGGTCTAAAATCAAACTGATAAACATCGGATGCCTCACGAAATCAAAGCCAAGGAACTTAAGTTTTTAACAATAAAATAAATTATTGGAACTTAAGCCTTTTGTTGTTTACTTAAAATTTAATATTAGGAGAAACTATTGGAACTTGAGGCTTTTTTGTTTTAGTAAAAGTGAGAGGAAAAGAAAGTAAGAGAGAAAGCAAACAGTCAATTTACTATAAGAAAAATTAAGATAAAAAAAATTTATAAAAAAATAGAAAGAAAAATGAGTAAATTAATTAGTGTTTTGATGCTCTTCTATTATTTCCGTTCCAAACTAAACTATGAGTTCGATCTTAGACATAAAGCATACGCTGAATGTCCTCTCCCTTTCTCTAGATCATCTCATTCTTCTCCTTGGTCCATTTCTTAAATTTGTAAGTAACACCTGCTAGGTGTTCTAGAAGAAGGTGATTTCCAACTCCATAACTTTAATGATAAATTTGTAAGTATCACAAGGTCAGACAACTTCATCGCTTGGCCAGACTATTCATGCAGAATCCAAAGAATAATATTCAAGCAGAATCCAAAAAATTTGCATCTTAAAAAAGTGCCGAACAATGAGATAAATGTGCGAGAAACTACATATTACGATCTCTTTTAGAGAATGAAGTAAATGATTATCGGCTACAGAGAGGTTGACCATGATACATATCATAATACATATATACCACTTACATTTGACTGGATAAAAGAGAACAAGCAACTGGTTACTGGTACATGGATGTGACCGTAGAAGTTAAAGCAACATATAGGAGGTTGAAGAGGATGACGGCCTGAGGAATTTGTACAAAAAACACGCTTCAGACAACTTATTCTGCAGCTTGATTAGCTGCTACTAGCCAGCGCACTGTTGGGCGAAGACGCGATGAAAACTTAGTATTAAAAATCAGATGCCGGCATAGCAAGGTGTGGCTGTGCAGTCCAGAGGACGTTGTGCCACACAGGCTTGCCACCAGGCTTCACTTTGAGGATTTTGAATGTCATGTGCTCCGGGTTCCAAGATGTAGTATTGGTGTGGCAAACTGCGACAGCCTTAATTTTAGTTCCGCGGGTTCCGACGAGTGGCACAACGTAGGCTCTCACACCTATCAAGTCGTGACAGTAGAACACAGCGTATGCGTAGTCCATCTGGTGGCAGGACACGGCTCCGTCGTCGCCTATTCGCTTTACGTCTCGTAAAATTGTGAACTTTTGAAGCTTGGCATATTTTTCGGGTACAGTTGAAACTGCTTGGATGCTTTTACCTAAACGCTGGACTGCGAAGTCCATCATGGCCTCGAGTGAAGTTGCGCAAGTTTTGACCTCGCCTTCTGCGGCTGGGATCAGTGTTTGAGCGTGTCATTCATCAGTTGGGCTTTTGGAGATTCAGGTTCGATGGACAACTGGGTCAGGATTGTTGAGAGTTTGTCAGAGGAAAATAGAATTGAGTCAGCAATTTGGCGAGGAATGAAAACGTAGCCGACATCCTCAAGCCTCGTGAATTCCATTTCCATTTGCGTTCCGGGGGCCAAGTTCTTCTCCAAGAAAAGATGCATTGATGGTGGGTTTACAAGGATTTCATTCTTGCCTGTGCCGAGATCGTAAGCATATAATACTTTTTCTGATGGTGTGTTTACAAGGGCTTCATTTTTATCGGTGTCCATGCCGTAAGCATATAATGAGTTTTTTGATGGTGCGTTTATACGCGTTTCATCTTTTTCGGCGCCGATACCGTACCTATATAATGCGTTTTTTGATGGTGTCTTTTCATGGATCTCATTCTTGTCGGTGCCGATACCGTAAGTATATAATGAGTTTTTTGATGGTGTCTCTTCACGGACATATAATGAGTTTTTTGATGCTGTCTTTTCACGGACTTCATCCTTGTCGGTGCCGATACCGTAAGTATATAATGAGTTTTTTGATGGTATCTTTTCACGGACTTCATCCTTGTCGATGCCGATACCGTAAGTATATAATGAGTTTTTTGAAGGTGCCTTCACAAGAATTTCATCCTTATCGCTGCTGAGACTATAAATATATATGAGTTTTTTTATGATGTCTTTACACGGACTTCATCCTTATCGGTGCCGAGACCATAAACATATAATGAATTTTCCAATGGTGCGCTTACAAGAACTTCATCATTTTCGGTGCCGAGACTGTGAGGATATAATAAGGGGCTTTCTACGCGCACTTCAGAACTATCTCATCTACTTTGCCTGCGTCCACAATTTTAAAATGGTATCTCTAAGCAAAATATTAACATTCTTGAACAGAGAAAAATAATGTTTATTCACAGCTAGCTAATGAGCGATGAGAGGCCGAAAGTCTATTATTTATGAGCCTAACCTGATACCAGAGCGACTGAAATAGCCCTTGTTGAAAATTACTAATTCTATTCATATTAGGAATAATGATTTTAAATGATTTAGTATTAATATTTATTATAATTTGAGGATTGGTCTTTAGAGTTTGGTGTGAGTGAGTTTTGGTATGCTCGAGAG
>NQLW01000039.1:5767538-5809234 GCA_002312845.1 Kalanchoe fedtschenkoi | reverse complement strand
CTTGTCGGTGCCGATACCGTAAGTATATAATGAGTTTTTTGACGGTATCTTTTCACGGACTTCATCCTTGTCGATGCCGATACCGTAAGTATATAATGAGTTTTTTGAAGGTGCCTTCACAAGAATTTCATCCTTATCGCTGCTGAGACTATAAATATATATGAGTTTTTTGATGATGTCTTTACACGGACTACATCCTTATCGGTGCCGAGACCATAAGCATATAATGAATTTTCCAATGGTGCGCTTACAAGAACTTCATCATTTTCGGTGCCGAGACCGTGTGGATATAATAAGGGGCTTTCTACGCGCACTTCAGAACTATCTCATCTACTTTGCCTGCGTCCACAATTTTAAAATTGTATCTCTAAGCAAAATATTAACATTCTTGAAAAGAGAAAAATAATGTTTATTCACAGCTAGCTAATGAGCGATGAGAGGCCGAAAGTCTATTATTTATGAGCCTAACCTGATACCAGAGCGACTGAAATAGCCCTTGGCATTCTAACATCTGGAAGCGCGGAGTTCCACTAGATTTCACCTGGTAGATGTGCTTGACTGGCCACAAATGCTACCTGTGAAACAACGTTCGAGCAACATGTGTATAACATGTTAATTACGTTCATTTCTATGCGATCTTACTTATAAAATCTTGATAAAATAAGAACCACGCTCACAATCAATTAACATATATAACAACATAGAGTGAATTAAAGTCAGTCCTTGATTAATTAAGCTAGCTAGTTTCATAGTCAAAACAGACTAACAGACAGCGAGTAGTAAATCTAGATGATGTGAGATAATGTGCTTTTATTTGGCTAAACAAATTATACAAGACTGAGGGGGGTGATACAGGTTAGGTGTGATGGAAAACTCACGCAAAGGGCAGCCAGGGCTGCATGGATATGGAATGCCATGGTGGAAATGTGGGAGTAGAAGAGGGACTTTGTAGCTGCTGAGGTTGTGAGGAAGAGAGGTATTCCGCGAGTCCTATTTATTAGGGGTGTAAATATGGGTCAAAAGTTGAATTTGGGTTGGGTTACTCAAAACCCAAATTCATTTATAATAGAATAACCCAACCCAAACCCAACTCAGATTCAAAACAACCCAACCCAACCCAACCCAAATTCGAAACTCTTAGTTCGGGTTGAATTTGGGTCAACCCATTTATTTTTATTAATAAAGAATTTTAAAATTAAAAAAATTAAAAAATCTAAAAAAAATTAAAAAAATAAAAAACGAATTAAAAAAATTTTAAAATTTAAAATTTTAAAAAAAAAATTAAAATTTTTTTTAAAAAAATTAAAAATAAAAAATATTTTTAATTTTTAATTTTTTAATTTGTAATTTTATTTTTATTTTTTTATTTTTATTTTTTATATATTTGTAATTCGGGTTGTGTTTTACAATTTGGGTCAACCCGAATTCAAATTATACAACTCAAAGACCAACCCAACCCAAAAATTACAACCCAAAACCCAACCCAAATAAAATAACTTAACCCGAATTCACTTTAATTGGGTTAATTTGAGTTGGGATTTGGGTCAACCCAAAACCCTTACACCCCTACTATTTATAGTGGCTTCTTCTTGTCGGTAGTGGATCAATGGAAGCTATGGCTGACGGTCATCAAACACATTTTCTTGCATCTTTAATGAGAGAAAGCATATTTGTTGAAACGCGGGCGCCAAGATTATTTTAAAAATAAATAAAGTTACATATTTGTTTTTTTTATTAATTTGTTTTTTTTCCACGGTGGTCAAATGCCGCACACCCTCTCCACTTTGATTGTGAAACCATATTTATTGCGGATCAGCTCGTTCGCATCTCCAACATATCTTTATTTATATGGTACCACCAGGTCTCGAATTCATGACTTCGGATTGTCAGACAACCATTCAACCTTTGGGCCAACACCCTTGTTGATTTTTTATTAAGTTGTTGAAAATTACTAATTCTACTCATATTAGGAATAATGATTTTAAATGATTTAGTATTAATATTTATTATAATTTGAGGATTGGTCTTTAGAGTTTGGTGTGAGTGAGTTTTGGTATGCTCGAGAGTTGAGAAGAAGTCTCTTTTTTATATATACTCATTCATCAAGATAGTGGACTAGTGGAGTGTTGTTTTGAGCTTGGGTTTTCCACATAAATAGTTGTTTTCTATCTTCTCTTTTGTGTGTGCGATTTATTGCATGTGTTATCTTATTGGAACAATAGATCCTAACAAATTGTAACAGAGCAGTATTAGAGGATAAGACTATCACCGCACAAAAAAAATAAGTTTTGAAAAAGTACGTTGTTGAAAATTTTTGCAAAAGTTAGCACGGCATAGTCAAGATCAACATGACAATCGGAGACTCGAATGTGGTCTGATTAAACTGATTGTTTGTCAGTAGATTGGTAACATCCAAATCTTGAATCTAAACTGTGGAGCTTAACTTGGATTCACGGATTGTTCATGAATGATGTTGAGGAAGGAAAGTAAGCTAACAATTTTGGAATAGTGGAGAACCAAGGAAGGAAGTGGGGAACCACGATTGATCCCTTTTTTAAAAATATATAATAATAAAAGATTGGTAACATCCTAATCTTGAATGTAAACTGTGGAGGAAGGATGATGTTGAGGAAGGAAAGCAAGCTAACAATTCTGGGAAACTCATATAGTTACATGGCGGATGTACAATCTTTAAATATTGATGTTCTAAAGTACGATGCGAAGACAGATTTCATGATGTGATAGTTACTATATATGCAAGATTTACTAATTCAAAAAGGAGAAGGAGATGTCAAAGAGGATGAGAAATGCTACTTGAAAGTCTATACAAAAGGGAGTTGTGAGTATAAGTAGATTAGGGTTTGCTTCGGATGTGAGGTGTCTCATGTGTGATGAAATAGACAATACCAAAGAAATTTGGGATGAATTGACAAGCATCTATACGTCAAAGTCTTCGACTAATTGGTGAAATTTAAGATTGAGTTATATTCTTTGAAGAATGAAAGATGGAGTTAATCTTCATGATCGTATTACCTCTTATAATCAATTAGTTTGTCATCTATCCAATGTTGATGATCCGGTTAAAGATGAAGATCAAGAAGCTATTTTGTTATCATTTCTGTCACGTTCATACATGTATTTTAAGCAGGTGTTGATAGTTGGGAGGACATCTCTCACACTTGAAGAAGTATTGAAAGCTTTGCGTGAGAATGACAGAATGGTAAGAGATGATGGATCACGAAGCATTGATAGCACACTTGCTATTACAATTTCTAAAAGGGAAGGAGTAAGACATTTGAGCGAGGTGGCCTACAAGGAAGGTTTAAATTTCAACCAAAGTATCGAGATATGAGCAATGTAGAGTGTTACCATTGCACCAGTAAAGGTCATGTCCATAGAATATGTCCTAGTTTCAGAAAAAATTTGAAGTGTTTAAAGCAGTTAAAGGTAAAGAGTACAACACATGATGACGACGCCTCAACTTTTGTGGGTGATGAAGATTGTTTGATGGCTAATATTGAAACTTTTTGTGATCCAATAAAGAATAAACCAAAGTAGGTGATGGATTATGATGCTTCAATGCACATATGCAAAGATAAATCATTATCTAATACTTTGCAAACTGATGAACAATTTGGATATATCACTGTTGGGAACAAAGAGTGAATGAAAGTTCATAAAGTTGGAATTGTTCATTTAAAGTTCTATAGCGGTGCAGTCAAGAAGGCTCTCTTCACGTGGGATATGTGTCAGATGCCTCAAGAAATGTGCTTTTTTAAGTGTGATGGCATCGCGAGATGTACACATTCATTGGAAAAGAAAAAAAACTTACAAAGTAACCAAAGGAAGAAGAAATTATTTTATTCTTCAAGGGAGGAAGCATGAAAAAGACCCTTATTATTGTTTGGATGTAGAAGCAATGCGAATGAATAAGCTAGTAAGATGCTATAATGAAGAAGATCGAGAAGCGGATTTCATTCTATAATGTTGCTGGAGTCTTTGGAGATTCGGATTGAGGGAGGATTTTCTGAGTTAAACACTCCTATTCCTTTTAAGTTTAAAAGTCTAAGAAGAGTAGACTTAGTATTTCGGAAACAGTTCGATTTACAGGTTTGTTCCTTATTAAGTTGTTGAAAACAACTAATTCTAGTCATATTAGGAATAGTAATTCTACATAGTTTAGAATTAGTGTTTATTATAAATAGATGAGTAGCCTCTAGGATTTGGTGTGGGTGGGTTTTGGTAGGCATGATAGATGAGAAGAAATTTCTTTTCTTGCACTCATTCATCAATATAGTGGAGTATGATTTTTGAACGTGGATTTCTTTCCATAAATCGTTATTTTCTTACTTGTCCCTTTGTGTGGGCAGTTTATTAATGTGTTATATTGTTGGAACGATCTTAACCAGGGGCGAAGTCAAAAATATAAATGAGAAGGGTCAAATTTATATTTTTAGAGAAAGAATAGGTATATTATAAATTTAGTGGGTTAAAATTAATATTTTTGAGGTATTCGAATTGTATTTTAAAGGTGCCATAACAAAATTGATCAAATTTAAAGTACTAAATTGAAAAATTCAGTGGGATCATTGGATCCGCTCATATACGAATGGCACCGCCATTGATCCTAACAATAATGATATTATACCAGCTCGTGGGTATTAGATTAATTAGTGGAAGTTATGATTTAAAGGTCATGTTGGTATTGGATTAGTGGAAGTTATGCTTAAGGGCCACGTAGGAGATTTTCTAACTAGACAAAACATGCTACTGATATTCTTCTTTTTGGTATTAGAATAATGAAAGTTATGATTGAGCGGCGCGTCATGTCAGTGTTGGATGAATGGATGTTATGATTAAGGATCACGTACGAGAATTTCTAACATCTATAACTAGAAAATAGCACGTTTTTCAATTGAGCGGACAAAAAAAAAGAGATGCTATTGAGCTGCTGATAAGTTAACATTTAAGGGTCCAATCAACTTAAAAATTCAAATAAAAATTCTTGTCAATGTTTCCGTGAGCCCCTATTGGTAATTCTTGTCGCGATATTGGAGCTTTCAGTCGGCGGAGCTGATAGCTATCGTTTAACTTTGATACCCAGTAATATCCTCGGTTAATTAATAAGAGTAAAATAGTAAAGAGTATACAAGATATAAAGAGGTTAGAAAGTATATCTACACGCCCTCGAAAGTAAAAGAGCGAATTTTTATTATTCAGTGTGTCATGTTCTATTAAGTTACAGTTACGTTATATTAATAATAGTAACTAAATTATTCATTTACCGTATCGCAGGATTCGTCTCGCACAGCCAGACTCCGCTCCCACTATGCTCCAACATCTATCATTTTATTTGTTATATGTGATACAACCAACAACCTAATTTTTTGTATTGATTTTCATATATTTTTTTGTCAGGGTTGGATATTTGCTGCTTTAGATATCTCGGCAGTACTGAGACTCAAGCCTCCCATTAGGTTTAGTCTTTATGTAAAACTTGCATCTTTGACCGATATCAATCGATTTGGATTTATTATTGAATTTGATTTATCTTTGACTTACATGTATTTACTGATTGTGTGCCAGTGTCAAATCCGATTGGGAACGAATTTGATTGTGTACATTGGAAACTATTATCATCACGCATACACAAGTTGAACCTATGCATACACCGTTGTAGAGAGGAGCTCAGTTGTTCCCAGCGTCTGCCAAATGCTAACGCAGATTAAGAGATAAATTAAATTAAAATTTTGACGTTATTTTACACCTAATATATTTGTTTTTAGGGTTTGTCTCATTCACTTAAAAAATTCCTTAACATCATATCTACCTATAAATTAAGTGAAAAAAGTTTTTTAAAATTTGACTTCAATCAAAGAATTTACCATTAACCAAACATATATATAATGGGAAAACGGATATACCTATCAAATATATATAAGTTATACGTATGAGCAGCTGAGATGACACTTTCTGAATTATGTTTATGGTTTCAGGGTTTACGGTTTTTAGTATTTTAGGTGTTCTAGGGTTTTTGGTATTTTTGAATTTTTTTTTAGTATTTAATATTTTAGGGTTAAGAAGCGACGTCGTTTTTTATGAGTTAGAAATTTTGAGAAAAAAATCTTTAAAATCCTAAAATAATAAAAATTCTAAAACTAAAAAATCCTACAACTTTTTTAAAAAATATCAACGGCGTCATTTTAACCGTTAGGTTATGTAACTTTTCTGGCACATAGTATATCCGGAATTGAATTCGGTGCTGCCCTGCGGATTACTGTCAACACCGGAACGGCTTTGTTTCAATACAAAATAAAAGACGTGGGGTTAAAATGTTTTCAGAAATCAACTACAGGGCCTTTTTCGAAAATATAGAAACACAATAACCAAGTAATGAAGATAGAAGTTGTAACCCTTCTCAAACCCGCAAGGCCGATCGCACTTCCCTCCACGCCAAGGGACGGCCGCTAATCGACCAGATCTCGCAACTGATTCCACCTCCTGCGCCGCTCACTAGCAGCGCTCAATCCGACTTCTTATCTCTTCCTCAATTCCTTATTAAAATTGATAACGTCTCACTGCAATTGCTCCAGCCACTATTTTCCTTCTGCACCTCTAGTTGCCTCCATGAGCGGCAGTGGCAGCCATGTCCAACGAGTGTCGATATATAAACAGTACTTGAACGGCTGAACCAAGCTCCTTTGTGGTTAAATTTCTATATTTTCAAAAATAGGCTTCGTAGTTGGTTTCTGAAAACATTTTAACCCCCCATATTTTTTTTTTCATTGAAACGACGTCGTTCGGGTAGCAGCAATCCGCAATGCAGCACCAGATCCAATTTCAGTATATCTGTCAAGTCCAAAGCGTATATAACTATAAACTGATTTATCTTTTAGGGTAAACTACAAAAACATACCATGAACTATCACCAATGTTCAAATTAAGTACCGAACTTTTTAATTCTTTAATTTCAGTACCGAACTTATTTATTCTACAACTTTAGTACTATACACTTAATAGAAAGAAGAAATTAATACTAAATATGAGAATTAGTTTGTAAGTCTAACTCTTTAGCTAGAATTTTGAAACTTGCATAAACATATCGGACCCAACATATGTTTTTTTATATAAATTTTCTCATTTTATTAAGTGTATAGTACTGAAATTGAAGAATTAAAAAGTTCGGTACTGAAATTGAAGAATTAAAAAGTTCGGTACTTAATTTGAAAATGGACGGTAGTTCGGGGTATGTTTTTGTAGTTTACCCTATCTTTTCTATATATATAACAGAATAGGATGGGAGCGTCGCGACGTTCCCGGTCCGGTTCGGTTCGGGTCGGTTCAGGTCGGGTCGGTTTGGTTCGGTCCCAGTTGGCTCGGTTTGGTTTGAAACCGGTTGGTTTGATTCGATTTGTAATCGATCGGTTCGGTTCGATTTTAAATTTTCAGTTACGGTTTCAAATTTTTGTTTCTAATAATTTGATTCGATTTTTAATTTTTCTCAAACAGAACCGAACCAAACCCGTCGAAACGACGGGTACCAATACTTGTATCTTATAATAAATTTTGAATTACCATTTATGACGTACAATGACGTTACTATAACCAATTTCCGAATGTATCTCTTAAGTTTCCTTATTTATTTTTTAAAATTATCACTTTATTCAAACAACTACAAGAAAAACAATTATAATTGACGGTTGTTTTAGTCATTTTTAGATATTCGTCACAAAAAGCTATAAATTTGATGAATATTTTTGTCAATTTATTGATCACTTAAAGTCTCGTGGATTATACCATTTTTAAATATAAGTGACGACTTTTTCGTCAACTGTTTAAATTAACTTCTTTAAAAAAAATACAAATCCTACAACATTATAATTCACAAGAATTTTGTCATATTTTATTTTGCCCATGATAAATAAGAAACATATAATTACTCCTTTACCCTTCATATTATTAAAATTGTTTAAAATTAATTATTTATATTTATTTAATTTTTTATTTGTAAATTGACTAATTTGCCCATCCACATTTTATTATTATTATTATATTTAATTGTTTATTTTTTTTGTGATACAAATAAAATATGAAATATTGTGTACAATACAATAGTTTTTTATATTTCATCACGCAAAAAATAAAATAAACAAGACTAATATTCATTGAAATTCAGCATTTCATTCAACTTAAATAAACACATCATAAATCCAAAATAAAAGTGATGCACAAATTATTCCAAGTGTATTTTGTACATTTTCAGGTACCAAACACATATCATCATGGTTCAACCCTTGGTTAAAAAGGCATTCAGCCCCACTTAATTTGACTTTGCCGCAATCCTTGCAGCACCAAATACTTGCAACAAATGAATAATTAACTCGAGTTGGCATTGCAGCCCCAAAATACCTATAGAAGACAATGAGTGATTCAAGTGAGCATTGAGAACTTAACTTTCAAAATTAAACTTTAAATGAAAAAGGCTGGAATGACTTACATACATGCAGGCATAAAAAAATTAACGGATTGGACCCGAACATAAACGGAAAATACATGTGCCCCACCACATAAGGATCTTTTCCTGCAGCAATCTTGCCCAAGTAAATTATGGAGAATTACAAAAGCAACTTGTTGCGTGAGCTTGACATCTAATTAATTTAGGCAAAAATCATTGTCCAATAGTTTAAGCTATCACTTACAGAGCTAGCTGTTTGATCCAACTTATAAATGGGAAAGCCAAAAAAGTAAACACAGGCAAATGTCACTTTTCCTGCTTTTGAGTTTTGAGCTCGATCTCCTCCTAAGCATACATCCAAAAGCAATTCAGTATTATAACATAGGAAAATTAGCGAACAACACAGATAGATCTGAAAAAGCAAGAAACTTTTATTGATGTATTAGAAACTGAAGAATAATAGCATACTGAATACTTGTAATGCAAGGCTTAGTCCCCCATTCTCTTCTTGATCAAAATACAATAACTACATGAACAGTCATAACATACGTACATTAGCTTATGAGTGTGCGTGGTGGGATGCAAGTTATGATTTGCATGATGGAGAGACTAGCGTATGAGCAGCCTGTGCATCAACCTGTTTGAGGTAGCAAAACCATATCAGCAGCTCATAAAATATTTAAAATGGCCTATGAATATAGAAAACATAGTCCCTTTCTATGCAAAAGCAGGTCATGTATATTAAAAATGGTAGTTGAGTAAAGTAGACATATCTTACCTTTCTATGCATAGGCGGCTGACCCAATGCTCACTCCAAGATGGTTTCTGAGACAGTTATCTTGATTGGTACGCCAAGCATACTAGTATACTTAAAAGGGTTAAAACTGAGACATACTTCATGACTTACAGATCTTGATTACATGGAATATAACATAATTTACCAAAAAAGCGAAGTAAAATGGTGGCCATGGCTCCTAAGCTTGGCAAATTCAACTCCAAGTCTTGATTTTTAGAATCAACAACCTATCCAAAGCAACTTGATACATTTATCATCATATAATAGGGACCGACCAGATGAATTCAGTGTCTTGAGTAACTAATACAAATATAAAGCTAGCTGGCCCTATATAATAGCCGATGTTTCATCTACATTGATAGGAAAGAGGTTACTCGGGGCATCAAATATGGAAGCTGTGAACTTCTGAAATCGATCACGAACGCTTCCTAGAAGGAACTTAGATGACAATAACTCTGGTCTTTTAAGAACATTTGTGGTGGAACTAGCTGCAATACCAATCGTCTGGGATGCCATGTCAAATACCTCTTTAGCAATGGGCAAAATTCAAAACTTTCTCTAGACACTGGTTAGGGCTTCTTTCGAAGGCTCTTTCCATTCCCAAATCTGAAAATGCAAATCATAAACAGACCGAAAGGAGGAGTGAATACCAGATAATCAATCCCAGAAGTAGCAGAGGAGGGGCATTAAAGGGACAATGGATATGCGACGCCGACTGCTCGAACTAACAAGCCACGACTCGGGTAGGGCTTGGACGAGGGTGACGGCTGGGACAATGATAGTCAGAGAATGACGGCCGGCTCAAACGAAGGATGGCAGCCAGCAGTAACTAGTAGAAGAGTTAGGGCTCGAGAGGATAAAGAAAAGAGGGGTGCTCAACAAAATGGTGGGAATTTGAAAATTTGGGAGAAATAATGGTGGGAATTTGAAAATTTTGGGGGTTGTCTTTTTAAAAAAATATATATTTGCAAATTAAAAGATGTATTGAGAGAAACTTTTTTTCTATTATACTAACTGAATTTATTTATTTTTAATAATTACAGTTTTGACATCACAACAAGATTTTAAAATAATTTGATAACATTTTAATTAGAAGGTTATTCTACCCTGAATGATTCTAAAGTTTCAAAATTTAGAAATATTATGTAATAACCCAATTGCATCATAGTCATCTTGAGGATCGGAAAATTAAAAATAAAATTTAGAATTATTTTCTCGCTCTGGATTTGATTTTTTTTATTAAATGTAAATTATAACGCACACATCCGACTACTAGAAAATTTAGTTCTACATAAAGATCTCGAACCTTATAGCATGTTATAAAGCAAAACGACGTATATCATAATCAACACGATCAACATTCTTCCATTTCAAGTTTCTACAAATAGCGGTAAGGCATCTAATCTTATTTTTGAATATGTGATTTTACCCGTGCCATATTGAAAAATTTGTGTATGTGGTCACAGACTCACTCTCACAGTAATTATTCACAACTTTCTACACTTCGAATTGATTCTTTGACGCATCAATGCTTCATACCCTAATCAATTGGCCACTACAAAATATTCAAAAATATAGTTTATGAAGGAATAGTCGAAAAATTAATTATGAATAAATACTATCAATTTTACTCAATTATAATTAACAAACAATAAATTACAAACACTTTGGTTGATTGTAATGTTTAGTGTAAGTGTTGGCGCAAAAAAAGGATTTTTTTTTACAAAAGGGTACACTTAACGAATCATTTATCAATTATAAATGAACATACAAATGACGAACAATAAATTAGAAAACTTTGTGGATTATATAATTATAAGTGCACAAATTTTGGCGCCAAAAGTTGGTTTTTTTATGATGAACGATACAATTGACGAACATTTTGTCAAATATGATAAACATATAATTGACGAACAATATGTTACGAACATTTTGGTCCATTATAATAAATAGCGTGCGAGTGTTGGCGCCAACAAATAGGACGTTTTGTAACGAATGATGCTATTAACGAACAATTTGTCAATTATAATGAATATGAAATTAACAACTAATGAATCGTCACAATAAATTGTCACATATATTACTAAATGTGACAAGAAAAGTCTTGGTCATTTTTAATCCATAAGTTATAGCCGTTTTTCTTGTAGAGAGTTATTGTTATATAATTTTCAATTTTAATAAGATTTAGGATAGCACAGGCGTGCATATCACAATTATCAATCAATTTTGTTGGTGATCACATGCACCACACTTCTTTAAATTATCTTTATTTTTTTCATTAAATTAACATTTTAAAGTATAGTCAAAACTCTTAACCATATATCTTTATAATGTTTTAAATTGATTTTTACTTCACTTAATTTTTAAAATATTATAATCTTTAATTAAAAATTGAGACAGTTATAGAGTTAAGTTGTATTAATACTAATATTTTCCATGATCACATGTGCAGAATGTTTATTATGCCTTAAAAGATCATTAAGGGGGGGTTAATAGAATTTGAGGGGGGTGGTAGCTCAGATTTAAAGAGATCTCTTTTACATGGATTGATGTTCGTAAGTCCAATGTTGAGGGTGGCTTGGGAGTACTTTCTTGCTTTAACAAAGTTTTGGTCTTAAAAAGTCTTTGGAGGATTCTTCGTAACGGAGATTCTATATGGGTTAAATAGTTATCGACCATTGTTTTCTCACATTCTTTCTGGTCCTTTGAGATCAAGAATCCTCGTTCTTGGATCTTAGATAAGTTATGCAAGCTCAGGGAGTTTTTATCTATTTGTGTGGATAATAACTTACGGTGAAAAGGCAATAACAGTTCTTATAATAACGAAGTTTTTCTCACTTTGGCTGAGATTCAGGAATACTTTATCCTCAGAGATGAAACTCATAAAATTTATCATTTTTGACAAATTTGCCTATGTCTGAAGTAACCGGAGAGAGGAATCACAAGATCAAGTTTTTGGGGACTGTTCTTATTTTAGCAACATAGATCAAGTTTTTGGGGACTGTTCTTATTTTAGCAACATCTTTAAGGCTGTGTTTGGTTTAGGGAAAATTTAGTGGAAAGGAAAATATGGAGGAAAATTGGTAAAATCTAATGTTTGGTTTAGATGGAAAATATGAGAGAAAGAAAATTATGCGGAAAGTTAGAAGGAAAGTTTAAGCAAATTAAAAGGAGTTTAGAAACTTTCCACATAATTTTCCATTCTAAACCAAACAAAAAAAAAAATGAAATCCATGATGGATTTCACTTTCCATTAAATTTTTCTTTTCCTACAATTTTCCCTAAACCAAACACAGCTTAACAGTGTTCTTAGCTGGGTATCTCTTGTTTGAATCAGAGTTGGGATAATAGACTTCAATGGCTCATCATGCGAAATCCAAAACTCATGGAAACTCAGGTCCTGCTGTATGCTGCTTTTTCCAAGACTTTTTATCAAGTTTGGAGGACGGAAATGATAAGATTTTCAATGGAAAGAATCCCAAATTGCCCAACTTTTGTTTCTTCATCAAAGCTAAGCTGAAAATCAAGATCTGGCAGACCCCAGAAAGGAGAGACAGCAGAAACTTCACTTGAAAATCTGCCTGCATAAATAGACTGCATAGATACAATAGCTCGCTGCTGTAGTTTCTCTTCAGTTTCTTTAGTGGTTGCGCAGTAGCTTTGTGTCTACTGCATTTCCAATGAGTCTGCTTCTCTTGTTGGAATTTGGCTCAATAATTATACCTAATGGTTTAATTTTAATTCAATAATTGAGTGTTGAATTAAACATGTTGAGTAACAAGTTTATCTATGATGGATACGAGTCAAATTTTTGGTTGAAATTCTTAGATAAAGTTGTTCAAAAATAACAGTGAACCTGATCTATTCACTTTTATTTTATCTTGTTTGGTTCATGGGCTTCGGCGTAGGAGCAGCTGATCCTACGAGATTCCATGCTTACTCGGTTTGATTATCTCTTAATTTTTCTCGGTTCAACATGATAAGTAGTTGTGTATTTATCTTGTTGATTTAAAGTCAACATAAATGTAAAAGATAAATACGATTTCTCATTTATTGTGTTGAGAAACCAAAGAGACGTTCCGTTTCACGACGTGGCTTTGTGTTTCACGGAGTGGCCATTGTGTTTCACGGTGCGGCTTCGTTGCACGAATTTCTTCCTCTTATTTAAAGGAGAAATTGGATTCTCTATTGCTAATGAGGTCAGAAGAAGAATATGAGTGGAACACAATGAGAAAAGCTTGAAAGAGAATCATACTCTCATTCTCAGATTTTGAGTATTGGTTCCGGCTACCTGAAGAAGTTTTCGAGGAGGCCTCTTCTTCTTGTGCGTTGAGAAGAGACTGTAACCGTCTTATTCTGGAAGAAGTCTCGTTTGAACCCTCACGCACATATAGACACATATACAGGGACGAATATTCTTCTAAGGCAACCATTGCGATGATTCAGTTGATAAACTAAGTGTTTTTCATTCACATATTATTGTTTTGAGCAGATCAAACGATGTATTTTCCAACAATCTTAGAAAAATATTCGAACTAATATGTACATCTGCTCTTGTTTTACATGTGACATATGGAAAACACGAAAGGTGTTTTACCTGATGTAGAAGACTGAGTTTTCAGTTTTCTACCGGTCAAGCATTTGATGGCGATGTATCTGGACAAACGCTGCGTCCATGTACATGGAACTAACTCGCTGGCTAAAACGAGTTAACTCGAATGATGGTGGGAGTCGAAGCGTCTCACATCGAGAGTTCGATCGACGACAGGTGGGGTGGCTGTCCGTTGTTCCCACGACGGCAGATCAAGTAGTGGATGCACCAGGCAGTTGCATTTATTGTTCGGCTCTTTTCGGATCGACCTCGGTGAGCGGATCTTGATGATGTTATTCGCGGTGGAGGCTGCCGTCGATGCATGTTTTAGATTTCCTTCATTACCGTGACGGTCAATAAATCCGGTGATGGTTGCGCCGTTTCCGGCGAAGGAAACAACGATTGGGGTTCGATCGCTGGAGCGCGTGGATGGATCTGGGTTAAATGTCATGGCTTGGATCTGGCGATCCTTGATGGTTGCGGTAGGCCAAAGTGCTGCGCAGCTTGATAGGCTCAGATCTGAGGAGCATGGCTATTGAATCCAAATCGTCGTGCCTCGAATCATGCCAGTGACGCCATTCGTGATTTGCTAGAGGAGAGGTTCCTTGCTTCTCTAGGGTGTGTAGCCGGGAAAAAATTTCAAATTTGCCCTATTAGCTTTGTTTAATATCAAATTTATCTACCCACTTCGTTTGTTTTCCATTCTACCCTACTTTTTGATTTTCGTGGTCTCGGACCACGAAGTTAGCACAAATATTCGTGGTCTCAAACCATGAAGTTGACACGTCTCCACCTGTCGCTCGGTCACCAGCCTACCTGGCCACACGTAGCATCTTCGTGGTTTGGGACAACGAATATTAGTACTAACTTCGCTGTCTGAGACCACGAAATTGTCTTAAGGCAACGAAACGACGAAGTTGACTTAAGACAACTTCGTGGTCTCAGACAGCGAAGTTAGTACTTCTGCTTCCGTGTTTCCCATTCAGATGGCAAATAGTAGCAGGTGATGATCCTTGTTCATGATTAAGAATTTCTTCCTATGTCTTTGCGAGGATATTCGCCAGATCCTCCATATGATGCAGCAGCTGCAGAGACATCAAGACCACCTTCGATAGATGTTAACAAGGCTGACAAACCACCTGTAGAGCCACCACCTGCGGACATACCCAGTCCCAAGAAGTCCAAAGTGGTTGGCTTAGGTTCAAATATTGAAGAGTTTCCCATCATCAACTCGTTAAACCTTGAGCTTGCATCATACTCGGGTCCAAGCCGAGGGCTGGCATGAAAAGAAGTATTCTCTGACCTCATATGCATTCCGTTCCACCCCAAAACCTCCCTCTGAATAGACCGAGATGGCAGAGAGGTTACTACTCCTAGTCCACGAAGCAACGGCGAACCACTTGATGAATAACCCATCTGTGCAGCTTTCTGTAGTAGGGCAGTTGCAGACATGACTGGTTGTTGAAGATACAATTGAGGCTCTTCAACAGTCTGCCTGAAGATTGCAGAACTGTGATTGGTCGACAGGCACAGAGAAACACGTGGCATCTTCGTGGTTTGGGACAACGAATATTAGTACTAACTTCGCTGTCTGAGACCACGAAGTTGTCTTAAGGCAACTTCGTCGTTTCGGACCACGAAGCTTTTAAAGGACTTCGCAGTTTTAAACAACGAAGTTGCCTTAAGACAACTTCGTGATCTCAGACAGCGAAGTTAGTACTAATATTCGTTGTCCCAAATCACGAAGATGTCACGTGTGGTCAGGTAGGCTGGTGACCGAGCGACAGGTGGAGACGTGTCAACTTCGTGGTTTGAGACCACGAATATTTGTGCTAACTTCGTGGTACGAGACCACGAAAATTAAAAAGTAGGGTAGAATGGAAAACAAACGAAGTGGGTAGATAAATTTGATAGTAAACGAAGCTAATAGGGTAAATTTGAAATTTCTTCTGTAGCCGGTGTTTACTGCTAGGACCTGGGTGGTCGAAGCTGTCACTGGATGCGTGAAGGGTGGCAGCCGCAAAGACATGCTCTAACCGGATGCGTGAATTGATTCGTGGTCGGTGTGGAGGGGTCCGGTTGGGTCTTGGTGAAAGTATCCACCTGGGCTGGCCTCGTACATGAGGACTTGGGTTGAATAATAATGTGAGCAGATGCGGTTAGCCAGCGGTGCTCAGTTGGCCGAAGTTCGAGCGTGAGAGCAGGCAATTGGATCTTAGAAGCAAATTGTCTTGCTGCTGCTGCTTCCGGATCGGTAGCTAAAGTGGCTCCATACATTAGTGGCGGTTTCACCGCTTCCAACGATGAGTCATGAGTGTTTAAGGTTTCCACTTAATTGGAACCTGCAAACAAATTTTGCTAACTGTGATGTTGTTAGTGTTTGAATAAAAGCTGCGGAGTTGATTGATTTCAAGAAGAAAACAACAACCGTGGCTCTGGCTGCTACGGTGCTTCGCTCTATAGCGAGATGGATTGCATGCTGGTCGGTTGCCAGGGCGGTGGCACGGTCGCTGCTCCATAAACGAGGCTTCTTGGAGATCATGTGTGGCCTTGCAGGCAGCTTTGATCCATGTATTTTCCAACATCTGTTTCCATGCCCTGGCAGGTTTAGCTCTGTTGTTAGGTTCATTGTTTTAGATTTGCTCTCTTCTTGGCTCTTTAGCTTGCATCTGTTTCCCTTTTGGAGCAATCGATCAATCAATTTTTTTACACAAAAAAAAGGATGGACGGAGATAACTTCAATTTTAAATATTTTTTTATTTTATTTTTTAAACAATTTAACGCACATACTCACTCAATGCCAACTTTCATGCGTCTCCACTAAAATTTACGATTTGCGGTCTTCAACAACATGAGGGCTATATGGGCGGAAGTAAGAATTTTTTTTTTCTATTATACCCTTTTTGTTTGGTTTTATATCAAAAAACCCTAATTTTTATTTTATTTTCAGACCTACACACTTTTAGCAAGCCGCCATTTCTGAAAACGGGTTTTCTATATCTTTTCGCCTTCACCGATAACAGTTTGATAATGTGGTATTTTGCGGATGACTTAGCAGCTGATCTGACCTATTCAAATCAAACTACGGTCAACAGTACCGATTTGCTTTAAACCGCATTTATGAGTTACTGTGTAATTATAAATAAGAGAAAATAAGGATTTATATCTACGGATTGGTTCTCTTCTCAACTGCACTGACTCCAATCATCCATGGATACCATGCTCGACGCTTCGATCAATCACCCACCATGCATCTTCTAATCGCGGTCGAGAATCACAGAAAAGAAGCAATGAACATCAACTCCACTCCATCACCGATGCTCATCTCACTCTACCACTCGTCGCCGAACGCGTCGCTTTAGCCCGCAATGTGTCTGAAATATTCGAGAAACAGAGGCTTCAGATCGCATCGATTGCGAATACGCGTCACTCCAAATTATTTCTGATCTTTGATCTTAATTTTTTTTGTGATTTATATTGAGAATTTTGTGATGGTTTGCAAGTACTATACGATTTGATTGTGGATAGGGACGCCACGGCAATAGTTTGCATTGATTATGGATACGAGAAGCACAGTGATCTGAGTTGGAGAAGTAGAGACGAAATTTTTTTTCTGAAAACAAGTCTAATTGCGAAAATGGATCCCGATTTTCTCTCTTCCACAAAATGATTTGCAATAAAATTAGGACTCATGAACCGGTTTTTAAAAACCGGTAATGCTGACCGTGGTTTGCTTCGAATAGGTCAAGTCAACTGTAAAATCAACCGCAAAATGCCACGTTGTCAAACCAGTGGAAAGATATAGACAAACCGTCTTCGACAATGACGGTTTTTCTAGAAATGAGATATTTCTGAACATACACTAAAAATTAGGATATTTTTTATATAAAACAAAAAAAGAGTACATAATTAGAAAAAAATCCAGATGTAATGAGTAGGATGCCAGCATTTCTCGCTTTTTCAACAAGTTCATGACAGTCGCGGATTCAGATTTTGTTTTTTAGGGGAGCAAAATTACATAACCAAAATTTTGGTTGAATTTGGGGGGACAAAATAAAAAATTTAGTTAAAATTAAGCATGCAAATTTTTTTATATATATATTTTTTAATTTTATTTTTTACATAGACATTGATATTTTAGGTGGGATTCAGAGGGGCGGCCGACCCCATTGCCCTTCAGTGGCTCCGCCCCTGGTTCATGTTGCATGAATAGTGCACTGTCATGGATTGTTCTATTGGGCGGAATGTTAGAAAGATGCTAGAAATATTTTTGAGTTGACATAATTTACAGCGTAAAATGTGAACTCCGAATGAGCAATTGTCACGTGACACTTTGATCAGTCATTGATATATTAAAAAATGAAAAAATATTATTAATCATCACGTGATACTTTGATTTTTCAACTTCTCATAAGTATTCACATTTCACATGTAAATTATGTCTACCCAAAAATTATGAACTGAAATGAAAGGAAAAGAACAGAAAAAAATTGAGAGTAAATATAAAAATGGTTGATCATGAGTCAGTGAGAGATTCGAGAGAAATGAGAGGATATGCGAAAAACATATTTGAATAATTAAAATTATTATTTATACACTTAAATGTCTTTTTAATAATCTAAAGATATGATGGAATATAAAGGGCAAAAATATCACTCCAAATGCTCTCGAACACTCCTAAATCAGAAATGTTAGAAAATGGAAGATTATGAGGTATTTGAAAGGATTTTTTTTTTTTCAGAGGTCAAAACTCGCACACCTCTTTCACTTTGATAATGATGCGGTCATAGATTCTTAGACAACACCCTTAGCCAATAAACCAACTCCTTGTTGACGCATTTAATATGATGGTAGGTATCTCACCGCGGACAAGGCGCAAGAGACCGGTGATAGGCTCTCAGTAGAGCAAAAGTTTTGTAATCATATGAACCCAACAACACTACTTGTCTATCTACAAAAATCCGACCACTACATAGAATGTCTGAACGAGCTCCTGTTTCTGAAACTGGTCTTGTACTCAAATTCGGTCTTTGAAGAAATGGTGCTCGAGGGCCTGGCTGGCGGTGAACCGTTCGGCTGGATCATATCTCAGCAGACCGCCAAGCAAGTCTACCAAAGAAGACGCTACTGAAGATGATTCAACATGGGGCGATATCAAATCCTGCAAGTGAATAACACATGTTGGTTTGAGATGGAGTCTGAGTGATTCCATTCCCAATCAGCTTCTTCGTAAAATCTTATAACTATTCGGTTTGAGTGATGTGAACCTTGAGGCAGTCGAGCTTCTTTACAGCCCTGATGCTTTCCCTGGAAGTCGCGCCTCCAGGCCAGTTCAAGCGCGAGTTTTTGAAGAAGTTCTCGGAGCCCTTGCTACAAGATGAAAAATATTGAACGTGAGTTTTGTCATTTGTCGAGCAGATATAGAGGGCGGCTAACGAGGTGAGGGGGGAGAGTGAAAAGCTGACAAGATTTACTTACGTTGCTCGTTTGATCATGTGTTGAGGCAGAGGACCCAACACCTTCTCCATCATAGCGAGGTGCTCGAGATTTTCATGAGTCTGAAACAGCGCCTCGCCCTGAAAAAAAAACCCCGCGAACTATGCAGAACTATTTGACGATGATATTGACTTGATAAGGTGTGGTGAGGTTCTAACCGTGCAAAGTTCAACTAGGATGCATCCAATACTCCATAAATCACACGGATACGTCCATCCGATACCTGAAATCATGAGACCGGGATAACGTAAATCGCGAGGGAAATAATTTACAAAAACCACACCAGGTCGCGTTTCTTCACAAAGCACTAAAACCTCGCAACTAGTCAAAAATTTAGAGAAGTTTCATAAGCGTTACCTAAAATTATTTCCGGAGCTCTGTAATGCCTGGTAGACACAGTCGAGGTATGAATCTGATCATCGTAGACAGTACTGCCGAAGTCAATCAGCTTAATGGCGCTCGACTTCGGCAAGTACCTAGTCTGCATTCCATCAGATGACGCTCTCTGCGAAACACCAAAATCACAACTACCAGTACCACACTAAGGCTGCACATAGGAAAAATATGACGAACTCTTTTCTTCGAACTCACAAGGCCATACCCGGCAACTCGGCACCTTTACATGGTCGGAAGTTTCCAGAAGAATATTTTCCGGTTTAAGGTCAGTGTGCACTAGCTTTATATCATGCATATCTGCAACAAACATTACCAAAACAATTCAGCGGCAAAAATCTAAGTAGTCAAGTGTCTTAAAATGCTATAACCCGATAACCTAATCATGAGCGATTGCCATTAGTATTTACAACAAGCAACGTAGTAGACTTTAAGGTGCGAGTACTATCCACACACATGATACAGATTCCAAAAGCTGATGTCCGAATTCTCGAACGAGATCCACAGGAAATGGCATGTATTTATTTCTCTTTAGAAAATCAAATAAACTCGGTCCAAGCTTCTCAAACACCTGATAAAACCATTCAATAAATGCAAAGGAGCGTTTCAAAATGCAGTTTCCAATATCCGCGAATATTATGGTGCCCGTAGTCAACACGCTTGAAATATAATAAAAATACCACAAATTGAACATATACGGCAAGTAACTGTTAAAACTATAAATGTCAATTGCCAACCGAAATTTAAAGACAAAAAATAAACATTACGAATACGAGAAAAACGATAATATTGAGGCGAGTGGCATATTGGATCACTTACAATACATATGTGGTTACGGTAATCAAACCAGTCCAGCATTTGCACACAGCTGCCCACCAAAACAAGCAACCAGGCCAGATCAATGTCAAACACCCGAGACACAAATTTAATCATTAAAAGTATTAATATTTTTTTTCTACGCCTACGCACTGTGTGTCCTCTCTAGCAGTTTTGGCAAGATGCTGAAGCACATTAACCTCAGTCTTGGCAGCGTCGCGATACTTACGCACACTCCTAACTATTTTGATTGCAACGTATTTGTGCGCTTGGCGGTCCCAACACTCCAAGACCCGACCGAATGTGCCTACAGCACTAGCAACATGCTGACATAACAAAAACACAACAAGATCCTGCAGACATCAAACAGACACTACTCGACTCGCTAACCTTCACCCATTTTGCTTAGTATTTTATCTGCACCAAACAAAACATTTCAAGTACTTGAATTAATAAACAATTTTGGAAATAAAATAATAATAATTAAATACGAAGAATCTTATAGCTGAAAGGTGGAGATTTCTCACATCTGGGAGTCAAATTCTCGCCCAAATTGAACACATAATGCCCATCACGATCGTCATCTCTCCACGGCGGCGACGCATTCCTACCCCGGGCGTCTTCTGTAGACGTCGGCATCGCCTGCCGCAACCTCAAATTCTACAAATCCCACAAATGAACCTAATAAACATAAAGATAAAATCTTTACACTTTTCGAAATTCGAAACCGTAGCAAAACACACCCGTGACTCCGCGGGCACCCCGTCCCACCCGAGCCTCTGCCTCTTCCTCGTCCGCTCCTTCTCCATCATCGAATTTTATTTGGCTTCAGACCCACCGCAGAGAAAAGCTCCTTTTGGGTATCAAATGAACTGCAATCTCTGCAACAAAGATCAGAATTGAAGAATACCCTAACCGAATCGAAACCCCAGATGCGAAATTCGAACAATTTTATCCACAACCGGATTGCGATTGTACAAACAGATTTACGCACGAGTGCAATTAGGGTTTCTCCGAATTCGTGCGATGACGTACGCCGTGTTTCCCGGGTGACGACGCATTTCTTAACGGGCCTATCACCGAGCTTCGATCGTTTGGGCCCAGGCCCAAAAAAAATGCTTACTAGGCCGGCATTGTTGACTCGTTAAACCGTTTACTATTGAAAGTACATCAGCTTACCCGCATCCAATGTTATAAAAAAAAAGCGTTAGGCGGAATGTTTAAAAACTATTAATAATAATTTTAATAATTAATTATAAACATATATGTTTAAAAATTATTATTTTCATAAAAAAAATAAATCTTAAACAATTAATCGCCTAGACGGAATGTTTCAACACGACCTGACAATTCATAGATAATTAATCGGTCTGAAACAGAAATTTTTAAAACACTGCACACATTTGCATCTTAGCTCAATGCACCAATTGATTAGCGCCATTAGCGAAGATGAATCTACTGACACTGGAAAGCTTTTTCATATGTATTTCTGTTGAGCATATCAAATTTAAGTTTCACGCCGTCCTATGACAACTAATCTTGAATAAGAGCGAGTTTTCAACTCACCCATTGAACATGTCCGTGACAATTCTAAAACCCAACAGAACCGGATGTAACAGCGGATAACACTATCCAGCAATAGAACCGGAAGTAACTCAAGATACTGTGATTGCCAAAATGGGGTGGCTGAAGGAGATCAATAGGCCATCAGTGGCTGAGTGCAATGACATGGTTGGTAGGCGACTAGATGCAAAAACCACCAACACAATTCTATAGCCCAAGAGGCACTACCCTGACAAACTGATCAAGATATATTTTAAAAGAAGAAATGGCTATGGCTAGTCTACCGGACATCATCATATTCTGATTGATTCAACGTCCCTATTTATTCACATCCTCAAAATCGCCACGAACCAGCTGGAAAGCAGTGCATGCACCATCAGGGAAATAAAATTCTTGTCAGCCATTTCATCAACACCTGCAAGGTAAAAATATATGTGAAAGGATGACTATGGGAGAGTTCAAAACTATATGAAGGTAATTATAGGTTAGGTTGGGTGATGCAACTACATCATTACCTCTAACAAAAAGTCGATACCTGATACCCGAAAAATCTGAGATTAGCAGTGAACATGACGAGTTAACATAGTAAAATCTGAACCAATTGAGCAGCAATAAGAGCAGGTTTTCAACCCCTTTGCAACAATATACCAGAAAATTTTGTAAGTCAACTTTGTCTTCAGTTCTGCTGTTATCTCCTTTACCTCAGCAGCTTGTTGCTGAAATAGTTGAAAATGGATCAGCAAGCAGAAGTATTTCAAGTCAGAAAATGAAACATTAGACATGTTCTTTTCAAACTCATGTAGATGTGGAATAGTGTATTGATAGCGTCGGCAACCTTGTGCAAGTTTTTCAACCTCCATTTGGATCTCTCTTGTAGCAAGCACCAGTCCATGGCGAACTCATACTCAATCGAGTTAGGCTGAGAACAATGTGAAGTGGGAACAGCTTCCTTCTACAGATTCAGAAGAGCGTGCTCAGATACTAAAAATTAAGACAAGTAATGCTGTGAATCATTGAAGAGGAGCCGGAGCTTGAGACGGAATTGTACAACTACAAAGAAGTTGAGAACTACCTTCTCCCTCGTACTTTGAACTTTGAGCTTATCGATTCCAAAATAGCCAATCAAAGTCTCTTTCCCAGGAAAGCAAGGATTTCTGAAGCTAGCAATAAGTGGCCTGGCAGAAAATAGCAGGACGCGAGACATAAGGAACTTTCATTGCAGAAACAAGAAGGGTAAAATAGATTCTGCCCACATGTGAGAGAGGGAAAGCTGACTCACAACTTTAGTCATCTGAAAAAGAATCTATAAATAAAAATTAAACTACATCATGTGAGAGGCAACACTGATTCACAACACTAGTCGTTTGAATGAAAAAAAAATCTGAAAATGACAATTAAACTAAATCATGATTCATTGGCTACCTAAATCATGATTCACATGACGCCACTAAAATTAAAGCAATAATAGTTCTCAATCGTTCTGCATACCTGCGTGAAGAAAATAACATGCATTAAGTAAATTTTAATCCATTTCTGAGCTCATTTATCACGGATAATAGAGATAATTAATGATTCTACCACCTACTTGGTATTATCAAGAAGAAAAAAGTTGGATCATGGATCACTGGCTATACAGTCAAGATTTTTCACGAAAATCATCTTACAGTTAGAATAAAGAAAAAAAATTGCCGTACCTGCCATTTGAAAGCATTAAGCATTCATGCTCTAGTTTCGTAACCACTTTTTCGGCAGCTTCTTTTGTTTTGAAGATCACAAAAGCCTGACCTGAAGCGAAACAGCAGAATAACTAACCACAGTTTCCGGTATAAAAATGAAACCACACTATCACATGATAAGGAAACAAAATGATCAATCATCTAAAAAACTGAATTCCTTACCCGAAAGTGGGCTACAATTTGTGGTATGATATACAATCTTTGCTGTACAAGATTCCTTAAACCCATGATGGATGATATCCTGTGGGCATATGCAATCAGTAAGTGACAGATCACAGCCAAAAAATGAGGAAGGGACATGCAAGATGGGAAAACAGTTTTCATAAGACGAGGCAGGAGAAGCGTAGGTAATTTATTACCCGAACATCGTCTGATGTGTAAGAAGGGTCGAGATTTTCAAGTAACACAAGTGCTCCTTGCTGGTGAGCATTTTCCATTCTTTCTTCCCATGGCTGGTAATCAGTATAACCGATATCAACTCCAAAAGAGAACGCATGAGGAATAAAATCTGCATCCCACCCACCCCAATGAATGACTAATAGTGGACCTAGGTCAGGGCAAATCCTAACAGCCCAATCATTGGATGACGCATATCATAGCAGTCCAAAATAAATTGTAGCATCTATCAAATCTAAATTTTGGATCTCTAATGTTGTTCAGCAATATTTGCACATGATTTTCAGCAGAATAAGAATATAAGAGAAAGTGTTCGCACTAGAACACAAAGAGGAATGAGCAGCAATATATGTATGGTATGTATATGAACTTACAAGTTGTCTGAACCAACCCTTCTTATCCTGTGAAAGAAACATGGTAACCAAGTAAGGATTTCCATTTTGAAACTTAAGCCAAGCAAAAAGAAAATGGCACATTATGGCTTCATATGACATACAGCTGCTAGAGCAAAAAAAAAAACATTTGAGATAAATACATATACAGAGCGTGCAGCAGGAGATTCCCAGAGTGAAATAACTACAACACAGACTTACAGCGCCCGGGCTTCGAGTCACTTCCATGATCAGGCTGCTAAGTTTTTCCTGCTTGTTTAACATCTGATTGGAGTCTGTTGGAATTTCGCCATTGGCAAGTGTTCGTACTTCTTCATCAAGTTTTCTTTCCTTAGGAAGGACTACATCCGTCGCATTAGATTCTCTGGCAAGTTTCGACTTCCCTTTGATTTCACCAGCGACAACATGTGTCTCCACTTTCAGAGCCTTACTAACTATGTCATTACTAACATCCAAAGTCACATTTGCTTTCTCATCTCCAGCTGATTTTGGAGAGATGGTCCCATCAGAACGAACATTCAGATCATTTTCAGTCTTCTCTCTGGGGAGGTTCACACTACTATCCAATTTAGGCTTCTTAAAAGGCCTACCGTACAATTCATTGTCATCATCCTTGTCTTGCAAATGACTGTTCATAACTGCATCTGATTTTTGCACCGCGTTACTTTTACCTTCTGAAGGATTATGATAGTTGAACCTATCTCCATTTTCAGTCTGACTTCCGCAAACATCATTGCTTACCAGATTCTCTGTACCAGGTGTGGTACTAACACTGGGTTGTTGACCTTCTCTTCGGTTAAAGATGCATTTAACTGCAATTCAAAACAACAAAATTTAATATACTGCGAGTAAAACTCAATGATTCAAGCGAAATAAGGAGCCAGAAGTAAAAAGGAGACACACTGTCAATCGCCGCAATTGTGTCAGGTATGTTTTCTGATATAGTGAGTTGCTTGACATCAAATATCCTATAAAAGACATAATCTGCCCCTTGAAGTTCCTCGTTGGTAGGCTGTGGATTTCTGTCATCTTTAGAAATGCAAATAACATTGCATTTCCCTGCAATCACTTCCTAAAGGTAAATCATATCAGCAATTATGCAGTCCACCTAACTGATCAAATTCAAATATCAATATATGAAATACAAAAGAAACTGCTCCAAAATTATACCCACACAACTCTACCATGGAAATTGATATAACAATCACATTTTCATATCATAGTAACTAATTACATGAATTCACATCATAAAAGTTCACAGTAGAAAAACCCTACACATCTCGAAAGATTTCTAAAAAGTAGCTTACCAGGGGATTTATGTTTGAAAGCCCAGGCCCCTCTCCAGATCCCAAAATCAACTCATTCTCACTTGTTTGCGCATCATCAAGGCAATTAAATATCTCACTAGGCTTGAAAAACCACAGTATCTTAACCTTTTTGGTCTTGTCTTCCCATATCTTGATAATTTTTCCAACAAATGGCTCAGGTTCATCATCCTTCCACATATAGACGCAATCGTACAGCTCATACTCAACATCATCAAAGATAAAAGATCCATAGAACTGAGCCTCTTTCTTCTTTCCACCCACGCCTCTCTTCTTGCCCCACTTAAATTCCTATGTCTCGGCGTACATGACCTGCCAGCTCCCAAGAAGCCCCCAAATCCCACATTCAACACTCTAGACATTGCACATAAAAATGTACATAATTCAATCCAAAGAAGAAAAAAAAAACCATAAATCAACAACTCTGATAAATTAAAACCTCTACCATTCCGGCACGCTCACTCGGAAACCCACCAGCGATTAGACGGACGGACGGATGGCAGACATCGGTCAGACGACGACGGCGGAGAAGCAGAATCCGTTGAGTAGAGTGGCGCAGAGAGCTTTGTTAACTGTTTCTGACCGTGTTATTAAAATCGGATTGTTCTGGTCCGGTTTAACGTCATAAATCGGGTTGAACCGGATTAAATCGGTATAAACCGGACAAATCTCACCGAACCGACAGAAATAGGATAAATCAGTTCAGTATTCAATATTTTATTATTTTCCAATTATAATCTTAATTGATTAATTAATACTTCTAACAAGAAGCTTACTAGGTAATTAGTACGAATTATTAAAAATTAGACAACAAAATATTTACATTTCGTGGAACCAGTTCAAACCATCAATCTAATTCGAAAATCAGAAATTAGACATCACAAAATGGTTCGACCTTCGATCCCATCCTTTCCGACAAAAACCTCAAAAATGAAAATTTGATTTTCAAAGGCAGAGAAAGTAGTGAGAAATTGAAGATTCACACTCTAAGTTTGTGTAATGTCTTTACACGAACAGCTTCAACGCGAAAACCTTCCTTTAAAGCTTCAGTGGAGGCCAGTATAAAACAATCAGCATCTAAGTTGAAAACGAAAAAAATGGATAGTTTTAAAAATTGGAGATTAGTTGAATCCACACTTAAAATTAATTTACAATGAGAGGGGAGCTCAACTATATATTAGTATCACTTTAGAGCTTTCAATGGGCGTTCTGGGATAATACTACTATGCTCAACACCCTTCACTTGCGAGGATCTTTGTTAGCCTCGACAAGTGGGACCTCGTGCAGATTTAGTTAATCGTCACGGGCATATTCTAAAGAGTGCGGCTAAAACCCGCTCTGATACCATGAATATTAGTCGGATCCACACTCAAAATCAATTGGCAATAAGTGGGGAGCCGAAATATGAATTAGGATCACTTTAGAGCTCAACTTGGGCGTTGTGGATAATACCACTAAGTTCAATACGCCCCCTCATTTATGAGGATCTTTGTTAACCTCGACAAGTGGGATCTCGTGCGGATTTAGTTAACCGTCACGGGCATGTTTGCGGTCAAAATTCATTCTGATACTATGAAGATTAGTCGGATCCACGCACAAAATTAATTGACAATAAATAAAGGAGCCAACCATATTAAGATCATTTTAAAACTCATACGACTAACCTCAATAAAAACTTCAAGCTCAAAGAACAGAAGATTCATAGCCTGGAAAACATGTAGGGATCAGAAGCTCTAGCGAGCTTTCCCGGTAAGCAATCGAGCAAACTAGCTAACAAACTGACACACACAACTGACAGGCCGGCCGTGGCACGGATTCTCATGTACCTCGTATCCAATTTAGACAAGCTGATGCCACCCTAGCTACTTCTGGGTCCAAACGATGTGATCTTCAGGCAAGAAGTGGCACACTGGCAAAGTCCCCGGCTTGACGTTGAGCACTTGGAACGCGAGGTGCTTCGGGTTCCACGACGCGGTGTCCGTGTGGCACACGGCGGTGGCCTCGGCTCTGGTCCCGTCAGCGCCCACCAGCGGCACCACGTAGGCCCTGGTGGTGGAGGTGGCGTGGCAGTAGAACACGGCGTAGGGGTAGTTCTCCTTGTGGCAGACGACGGCTTCGCCGTTGGCGCCGCCTATCTTCTTCACGCCCTTCAGAACGGTGTACTTCTGCACCGGGGTCTCCCTGTCCACCTCGGTCGAAACCGCTTGGACGTTTTTACCGAGCTTGGAGGTGGCGAAGTCGACGATGGATTCCAAGGAGGTCGCGCAGTACTTCTCCTCGCCTTTCGCAGCGGGCTGCTCGCACTCGGAGACCGTTTGCTTCACCTCCTCCGCTTCGACAGAGCCGGGGGCGATCGAGAACTGGCTCAAAATGGATGACAACTTAGCCGATGAGAAGGGGAGCGAGTCGGAGACTTGGCGGGGCAGGAAGGTGGCTCCGTTTGCGCTCTTGGTGAAAAGCAGGTTCATTTCGGTGCTGGGGCTCAGATCCTTCTCCAGGAAGAACACAGTCGTCTGTCGATCGTCGCTCATCTGATCCTGCGAAGCTGCGTAGTTGTAGTTGAAAGGATGCCCGGGAATCACGCGGACGACGACAGGGGGCTTTCCTTTCTTCCCGGGTGTCCCGACGTTCACTCCGCCTTTCCCGACCCCGACCCTGGTTCGGCCTCCTCGCCCAGTCCTGACCCCAACTCCGCCTTTCCCAACACCAACCGTGGTGCCACCTCCAGGCCTCCCGGTTCTGACCCCTACGCCTCCTTTGCCGACGCCCACCGTCGTCCCCTTCCCAGTCCTGACCCCTACGCCGCCTTTCCCTACTCCCACCGAGGTGCTTTCCTCCTCCAGCACATCTAGAAAAAAGCCTAAAATTGTTAGGAGTTGATCAAGATGACGGATTAAACATTCATTAATCACAGTGTGTCAAGTGTCGAATCAAACTGATAAGTGCTATTCCTTATCTACGGTGCACATGAAACATGTCCGGAATTGAACGACTGATGTTGAGGCTAACCTGGGCTTAGAATGTCTTCGACGGCCTTGGGCATGGGAGTGTTGGGCAGCACAGACTTCCAGTACAGTTCCGAAGGCGTAGCGGCCTGAATAGCCACCAGTCCCAACTGCAAAAACACAAGTAATGTATGGGCCTAAGACACTAACTCTTCAAAAACTCCTACGTCCAAATTTTAAGTAGCTTACCCATAGAACAGTCAGAACCGCTAGCAGTCGAAGAGCCATTGCAACAAGAAGCCTGAGCCGGAAGCAATGTAATGAGCAGGAGGGAATGAGAGAGCTGATGGTGAGTTTGAGATAGAAGTTAGATACTTGGTGTGTGCCTTATTTATAAGGCTTGTTGCTCATTAAGGTGGATGGCTTCATTTAATGATCGGTAGATACAAGGTGGAAATAGCAGCACATCAGTGCTGACTTTAGTGTAAAAATAAATACCTCAACCGCACAAGGCTCACAGATAGTAACATATTCTGATTCACTCTTTTTACCTTTTATCCATTGTTATACCGGCCGGTCCGATCGGGAACCAGATCTGGTCCCCGTCCAACTTACAGCCTTGTATATCAAACCGAGTTAAACCGGTTCATTACAATGATTAAGCAATAAATTGATTATTAAATGTATATTAACTAATTAATAAGTAATTATGGTAGCTTAATTAAAAGATTCAAACTGAGGATGGCTTGGCTATTAGTCTAAAACTACTCCACCTTCGGTTCAACTGAAAAACTCAAGAATCGGAGTCCTAACCGGTTGATAACTATGTCTTTATCTTGTATTTAACATTTGAATTCAAAGTAAGTGGTATGTTCCAATCTTGGTGGCACCAATTTTTTTTTAAAAAATAAAAACAATTGAACTCATAAATGACATTTCCAAACTGTAAAAGTTCTACGTGAGAAATTTTTGAGTGGACACATTAATGAGGAGGGTCACGTGACACTTTGATCAGCCAAGTGACGCGTTGAAAAGTTAAAAAAATTGTGAACCAATAATTAAATATCACATGTCACTTTAACTTTTCAAAGTGTCACGTGACGTCTCCCCACTGGCGGTGTCTACCAAAAATTTCTACTAAAACGTAAGATGAGGTTGACTAAAAATTGAAAATTTATTGAATAAACCCGACCTGAATCAAACTGACAAATTATGTTCTCTTCAGTTCTAGATGTGAACGGTTCAATTAGATTCTGAAATTTGGAAAAGCCACATTGAGCCGTTCATTTCGGTTTATTTTCACAAACCGAAACGAACCGAACCACTTTGTTACATCTCATATATATTCAACTATATATATATATATAAGTTAAATTGCATGCATAAATACTAATAGTATTATTTGATGCGATAACATTCTTTTTAAGTCAGACGAAGAACTGCATTATAATATCAAAATGAACCGAATCAAATCACATAATCTGGTTCAGTTTAATCCTTAAACTAATCGATTCAGTTCAGCTTCAAATTTTCCAAATTGACCTCATTTTAAGGCCCTTAAACACGTGTACAAGAAATTAATGTGGAAATGTGTAAGCTTTTCTTCAAGTATCACATCATGAGGATCCTTGCGGCAATAAAATTCAACACTTAGGTGAAGGCCGGCAGCGATGGTTATGGCCGAGGTGGTTGGCAAGTGAGCACTCTGAGGACTGCACAACAGGTGTTTCTCACAGTGAATGGAACGAGGAAATGAGTCTGAACTGGTCGGTCTGCGCGCAATTTGGGAACTGCCCATTTAATATGCAGATGCAGACCCAACCCACACTGAAGTACGTGACTACATGTTTGATCTCTTCTAACAGGGTATGCTACGTTGCTATAAGGTTATGCCTCCTATTCCTATGTCTAGTGTGTCTACTGGGGCTGCTGTCAATAGGGTCGGTTAGATCGATACTTGGATCCAGTTTAGATTCAATTAAGTGAATTTTAGATCGTCTCTATATTCATTAGAGTTTATTATTTGAGTTTTTTTTAAAGGTAAATTACAACTGCATTATATGTACTGTCAACTAATTTCAAATAAGGTATCATACTTTGTAAATTTTCAATTCAAGTATTCCGACACTAATTTGAAAAAAACACACACTATAATTCATCTGGTTAAGTGTGGATTCTCGGTGTCATTTAATAGACTATCTCATTTATAGTACTGGTGTACTTAATTTCATGAATTATAGTGTTTTTTGTTTCAAAATTAGTTTTGGAGTACTTGAATTGAAAATGTATAAAGTACGGTACCTGATTTGAAATCAGGTGAAATTACAGATTATGTATTTGTAATTTACTCTTATTATTGATCTATTTAACTTTTATCTTACCATTTATCCATTTGAGCTTGGATTTTGGATCTAAATCTTTTCTAAAAGGTAAAAATTGGAATAAAGTAATATTTTAATATAAGAATAAAAATTAGTTTTCTAAAAAATAAAAAATTTCAATAAAATTAAAATATTTTCTAGAAAATTATTTTTAAAAAAATTATTTTGACAAAAAAAATTATAAAATTTCAAAAAAATTAACTTTTATTTTTTTTATTTGATGGTTGGATATATGTAACGGATCTAGATCAAATGAATCCAGTAATGGATCTTGAGTTTGGATTTCAATGAATAAGCATGAGAATATTTGATCTAAATCTGTATCCAGATAGAGCGAGTTAAGACTTGAGTGGATGAATATGTGAATATTAGATCTGAATTTGTACCCAAATGAAGGAATTCGGGTGTGAGTGAATGGCCATGAGTATTATTGTAATTTTGGTGATGAAAAAGGGGACCTGCATTGCTACCTGGAGCCTGAATTTGGACGATTTCAACCGGCAGGCTGAAGCTCACAACTACACCATTTATTGAGGCTCGGTGGTGGTTGAAGGTGCACATCCATTCTTTATTGACATTTTTGTAGCTTGAACTAATCATATGGATGAACACGTCCAATTCTGAATATGTAGTTGTTACAATGCAGCAAATGAAGTTTCTGGTAATTGTAAAATATTGTGTTAGTTTTGTTACCTTATTTTCAAACCATGCGGATGCTTTTGATGGCTGCAGCTGCTGATCTGCTGCAAGAACGATTTGACGAAAATAATGAGACCTGTAAAAATAATTTAGTCGTCAACTATGATTTGATATTTCATCTAACAACTTAGATTAGTACAGCAGACTGAAAAGTTTACGCAGCAGAAAAGTTCGACTACTGAGTTATCATCAGATGAGATTCAATGGATTCACTTTGGTTTGTTTATCTTGATTTATTATACAATCATGTCTAGACTAAAAATCGTCTGTGCCGATAGAAAGGAACATTTCTGTTTCCTCATGAAAAATTCATAGAAAAATAGTAAAACACTCTTTATTTTATTAACAATTTTCATCTAATTTTTTCTTCCTTACTCTCTCGAAACCAAACAAGAAATTTCTTCTCATTTTTCTTCAAATTTTCCCAAACCAAACACACTCTAACAGATTCCAAAGCTAAAATAGGAACATATAGTATTTCACTTCCACGTCAAGCCGACATCATCCCAAAGAATGCCGCCGAGCATAACATTATCAAAATCCACTAGCAAAACCTCAGCACAAAAGACGAACCTGTAACAGCGTGATCAGCCACATCTAAGAATCCAACAATTACATTATACATTTGCCCAACCATCACTCAAATAAGATATGGTAATAACTGAGCCTATGAAATAGATTACCAAAATGCTGCAAACCTCAATTTTGCAGATTCAGTAAGGGTTTTCTTGGTTTGAAAAAAGTTAGAGGGAAAGAAAAATATGAGGCTTAAATCCATTTTATTTTCTTTTGTTTTGGTTTGGAGTGGAAAATTTTATAAAAAATATTAAAATATTATTTAAATTAAACAAATTTTCTTTTAAATTTTTCATCTAACTTTCCATTTAGTTTTTCATTTCCAAATTTTCCTAAACCAATCAAGGGATTTCATCTCATTTTCTCTCAAATTTTCCTTTTTCTCAATTTTTTAATGAATTCCATTTTATTTCCGCAAATGAAAATTTGAAAGAAAACTTTCAAAACTACTTTCATTTTAATTGAACTTTTCCTCTATTTTTTCATACAATTTTAATACTTTTCACCAAATTTTCCCTAAACCAAATACATTATAAATACTAGATATCAAAAATAAAACCAAAAAAATTCATAGATTGGAGGAGGATAGTAACAGCTATCGTACTACTAATTGGTTGACGAATGTCGCAGAGAAGAAGAATGAGAGACAGGTTGAGACTCTGAGGAGAGGGATTGGAGACGAAAGGCTTCAACTTCGCAGCTGCGGCAGTCGCTCGCTCGCACGTCGCCATTGTTGCGTCTCGAAACTCCAGGAAGCGGAACAGAGCAGGAGTTCGGCGCTGGGCCTTAATGGGCCGATACTTGATGGCCCGGTTACGAGTCCATCTTAAGGTCAACAAATGGTCAACGGAAATTTTCTGGTGTTGCATGAAATTCAAATATATTTCCAATTTGAAAAAATCACAAAATTTTGATATATGCCATATGTTGTATTTAAATTTTTTTATTACTCTAAAATAAACCCCAAATTCATCTTTAATATTTTTGCAAACGATATTTCATACTTTTGTTCAGATATGGCAAATTTAGATTTAATCACATTTTTCAGATTCCCCGTTAAAAAAATAATGCGACTTTTAATTAATAAATGATAGTTTGTTTCGAAATGACTGTTCTGAAAGGCCTGTCTAAACAATCACTCTTGGGTGCTTCGGGAGTAGGTACTCTCGTTTGCGACGTCATTTGATTTTGATGAAATACAGCGTTCTTTTTCTTATTTTCTGCCTCTACTGATTAATATTAACCAGTTGTGCTTCTATATTCACTAGTTGTTCTTTTCTGCAAATATTGAAGCACAAATCATCTTATGAATATAAGAGATCATCTGATGAATATAGCAGGTCATCTAATGAATATAGTAGGTCAACTGATGAATAAAGATGCACAACTGGTGAATATTCATTAGTTGTTTTTCTATATTCATTAGTTGTGCTTATATATACAACTAGTGAATATAGAAGCACAACTAGTGAATAATCATCGGTTGTGATTATATATTCACCAGTTGTTCTTTTTTGCAAATATTGAAGCACAAATCATCTGATGAATATAGCAGATCAATTAATTAATATAGAAGCACAACTGATGAATATAGAAGCATAACTGATCCGTTATGCTTCTATATTCATCAGTTGTGTTGTTATATTTATCAGTTGTGTTTATATATTCATCAGTTGTTTGGGCCGAAGGCGATTGCTTAATGTGTAGCATGTAAAACGAAGTCGTTTTTATCAAAAACAAAACGACGTCGTAAATGATAGCACTTACTCCCGGAGCACCCAAAAATTTGCGCTGTCTAAATGACTAATTATTTGAATTTTATATTTAACTATTAAATATAATATTAATATATGTAACTCTAAATATTTTTGAAGTTTCAATTAATTACAATTAATCAAGTAATCACACTTTAATAATAGTTGGAAATTATGTCCACCCCCGCCCTATCATTTTTAGCAGTTTTAGAATGATGACTTATTTAACAATTAAAAAAATTGGATTCTAATCCCATCATACCAAGCAAATTAAAATGACGTAGTTTTGATCTTGAACAACCAATCATCATCCGTCATATGTCTTTTGCGAAATGAATGATTTTATTAAAATCAAAACTGCTTTTTTACCCCAAAACTACCTTATTTTGTAGTAAAACCATCATGACATTAAACTTGCTGGATTAAAATCTTTAAAATTTTTCATAATTTTGAAATTAAAATACAACATAATATATACTTTACAACTCGATTTAAAAGTATAAAAACACGGTTTTTAATATACAGTAATGGAGCTAGTTGCTAGTTGAGGATGGTCTATGAGAAAAATTGAAGCTAAAAAAATCCTTCAGCCAAGATGTAAAATGGAAACTCTGGCTGCTGCTCATCATCTCCGCTTGATCTACATTTTCGTTGCTCTCGTCTGAATGCTGGTGTTTTCTAAAACTTTCCAGCAGGTATAATCTAATGGTCGAGCTCGACACGTCAAGAAACGAATGCCTGAAATCGGGCTGTTCGGTAGAGTGACCGTGCCCCCTCGAGTCGAACCCGACTGCCCAGAGAATCACAGCCAGAATAACAACATTCAACTGCAATTTCCAAAAGAAAAGTGTCTGATAAGCACAATACAAAACTCTTTATATTATCAGCCAAATAATTAGTATATAAGTATTTGAAATATTCTTTTAAAAATTATATTATCATGAAAGACTAGTTCGATTAAGATTAAACTGAGTGGAATGTAGATAAGTATTTGAAATATTCTTTTAAAATTACATGTAAAATGTAGAATGAAATAGATTATTACTTGTAGATTATGATATTAAATATGTGATTTGACAAATAAGATTGAACAAATAAATATTAATTATTAAATGATAAATAAAAGAGGACGGAGTGAGTAATTAGTACCTGCACCACTGTGACCATTGTGACTATCCAGCGACACATTATGAGATGAAATATTAGAAAACTTCTAAGCTTCATGTGACTATCATCGATAGCTTCGGTAATTTCCTACATGAAGAAATCTTTTAATTAGAAAACGATAGTGGCAACAGATATGAATTTGTTTCGGTAAATCTAAGACAGGCATATACCGAAGCCAAGTCCATCTTGAAAAATATACTAACGATGACCATGCCTTGGATAAGCAGCAGGGATAAAATGGCGACCAGGTACTGATAAATTTCAGGTCAAGAAAAGAATGAGGACGGAAATATTCATACGAAAAAGTTACTTCTTGTCTCATTATTGTTTTTTTTCTGTTTTTGGTTTTGTTAAGGATACGATGCAAAGCACAGAATTGGTGACGCAGTTAGCGACCATGTGTCCGGCCAGAGTTGTCAGGCAGACGACGATTCCCACTCCTAAACATGTGTAAATAAACCTGTCAAGGTCGTCAAATACCAAAAGTCACCCAACAAATGTAAATTAGTCGATAAATATAGGAAAAATAATAAATGAGTTGAAAAATATAAAAGTATCATTTTTACGCTGGAAATAAGATACAGGTCAAAAAAAGAGGGAATCTTACCAGGGTCTAGGGAGGCCGGAAGTGGAGATCAGCTCTTTAACGCCTTGGTTCCACTTCTTCTCGAGCCAGAGGGAGTAAATAATCATCCCGATGCCGCATAAGTTGAGTATCAGGTTCACCGCTCGCATAGACTGGTACAAGCAGCATCTTGCACACTTGGCCATGTCTCTGAACTTCACCGCTCACTGTAAGCAGGTCTGTTTGACTCCCATTTGGACACGCAGTGCCATTTCAGCAGCTGGCTATTTAGGCAGAGCAAAATCTAGGTGAGATGTTGGCAGAGAAGAATGCATTGAGAATAGGAGGAAGGTCCACATCAGATAAGTTTATTCGGGCATGCCAACCGGTCAAAGTGGTTGTTCGCGAGGGTGACCTGAGAAAGGAACGTCTGTTGGCCGCATGCTCTCCCAACCCAATTTGTCGTTCGAGGATGGAGACTGGCGTTGACTCCATTATTGTGTGTCAGAAACATGTTTCATTCCTCTGCAAAAAAATAACCATTTAAGCACATATATATCTGATTTTGCCATTAACAGGGCGCCACGGCTTTAGCGACAAAAGTTTTAAAATAGCGACGACTTCGCCCTGTGAATAACAAAATATGCCATGTGCTTATCAAAACGTATATCTACCAGTCAACAATCCCATAACAAAACATAACGGACAAAATGTGTAACACCTTATCCAACTAAATTCAATTTGATGATCAACTTCGCATCAACGGGACTCTATATAGACCACAAAATGATTAGACGAAAAGTGACAGAGGCCCTGAGAAAATGCTGCCAACTATTTTAAGTAAAAAGCCTTGGAAACACTAAGGGTGTGTTTGGTTTGAGAAAAATTGGAGGGAAAGGAAAATTTGAGAGAAAATGAATCACTTATAAAATTCATCTAATTTTACTCTTGTTTGATTTAGGGTGGAAATTTTTTTAGAAAGTACTAAAACATTCTTTAATTTGAACAAATTTTCCTTTCTATTTTCTATCTAACTTTCCATTTAGTTTTTCATCCCCAAATTTTCCTAAACCAAACAAAAGATTCCTTTTCATTTTCCCTCAAATTTTCCTTTCCCTCATATTTTCCCTAAACCAAACACAGCCTAAGGGTGTGTTTGGTTTAGGAAAAATTTGGTGTAAAGGAAAATGTGGAGGAAAATTGGTAAAATCGAATGTTTGATTTAGATGAAAAATATGAGGGAAAGAAAATAATGTGGAAAGTTAGGAGAAAAATTAAGGTAAATTAAAAGGAGTTTTGAAATTTTCCTTCAAATTTTCCATTCTAAACCAAACAAAGAAAAATAAGATGAAATCCAAGATGAATTTCACTTTCCATCAAATTTTTCTTTCCCTACAATTTTCCCTAAACCAAACACAGCCTAAATTGTATCGAATGCGCAAAAGACATTCAGCATTCGAGTATTGCAGTGTCTAACACTTAGGTTGTGTTTGATTTAGGGAAAATTTGGAGGAAAAGAAAATTTGATGAAAAATTAGTATAATCCATTGTTTGGTTTAGATGGAAAATAGGAAGGAAAGAAAATTAGGTGAAAATTTTTGATGGAAAATGTAATTCTTATCTCTAACAAATCAATTCAATCAAATTCAATGTATCTCAAACAAATAATCAATTTTTAAACAAATTCAATGTATTTTATCGAATTCAATGTACGAAGTGATGAAATGTTATATTTTTGACATATATTTTCATAAAACTTTCCATGATCAAGGAAAATGAAATGGATTCCAAACAATTTTCGTTGACATTTTCCTAATGAAACCAAAGAAGGAAAATTTAAATGGAATCCTCCAAAAAGTTCATTTCCTTTCAATTTTCTCTCAATTTTCTTTTACACCAAACACAGCCTTAGAAAATCAACTCTGGAAGTATGAGGCATGAGCTAATCCGTTCTGAGAATTTAAGGTTCAGTGCCATTCGCTGCCTTGAAAACCACCGCCCCTCATTGACTCAATGTAAGACTAACAATTGTCATAAAGGCATGGAGTTCCCCGCAAAATGGCAAATTTTCAAAATCTTGGCACATTAAACAACAAATGGATAACATTGTTTCCGTAATTTGTCCTATAGACATTTATGAAATGACTGATCAAAAAACAAGCGCACACGGAAACTGAATGAGCATTTATAGCGTCCTGGAACATTCATATCTATTCAGGCAAACAAAATGCAAATCAGGCCCAGCTCTGAGATTCGCTAGACAGTACAGACTTGAGGCGCGCCGAAGCAATTGCACTGTGCAGCGGCCCAGCTCCACTGGTAATCTGCCATTTCCAAATGACCACGTATCAACAGCAACTTCACACGTCTACCCAAACAACTTCAAAATAACACACACTAAAAAAATATATAAAAAAAATCCTGAAATTAAATAAAATTCAAGATAGGAAACAACTCGAGCTTCCTGATCTCCAGCATCAAGAACACACCGAACAAAAGATAAAAAAAAATCCAGAAAAAATAAGCAAAAATTAAAAAGCAAGCAATTTGCGCTACCCAATCAGTCAACGATCGTCAACCAGAGCAAAAGCTAAGAAATTTCAACCGATGTACCTCGGATTGGAGAAGATGCGCTTGGCGGAAGCTGATGCGTTCGACTTGGCAGCAAACTTCAACGGCGAAAAGGACGGCGCCGACCAGCTGGCACCCAGCTTCGAAGATAACGATGTCGATCTGAAACACTATCTAGCTACGAGTCTAGATCCCGCCATTGATCCGAAACGAGAGACCTCCGGGCACTGGACCTTGTTTGGTTATGTGATAAATGGAACCGATGAAACAATGGGATCAAAGGACTGTATATGGTTCGGTAAAAGTGTAGAGAAAAACGCGGTGTTAATAGATCGTGAGCTGCTACTGCTGGATTCTCCAGTTAAGTCTGCGATCCAGTGCGGCTCTGAAATTCAATTTGCTGATTCTGGATTTGTGTTCTTGAGATATTGTTCATCTGAATTTATCTTCTTCTTTTTTCTGTGCGATTTTATGTGATGATGTTTTCAATAAGAGTTTGGTCCTGTGTGAAAAAAGAAAACCCACACCTTCGAGATTTGATGGCGAGTTTCTAAGGGTGTCTGTCAATCAGGCATTCAAGCACTGTTGCTCACCATGTAAAGCAATTGAAAACAACGGAGGCTTCACTGGCATGATACTTGCATACTGTACGATCAGGCGGATTCTAGCTGGCCGCTTGGCACTTGTGATTGCAAACTCCTCCTGAGAAAATCAGACAACTTGGCAGTTGCAGCTCGCCCGCGTTCCAGGCAGAGCAGATACTCATCGACTGAAAAAAAAAACATCAGAGAGGCGACAAAAATCAATATGAAGCAGGCGGCCGTTCCCCAGTTATGATTAGGATGGTTGTGGAAGCTGAACATCGAGTATACCTGCCATCGCACCATGTGTAACAGATGTGATAACCCCATGTTCCTTCGGTTCACCATCTACGAGAGTTGCAGCATCAGAAAGGACGCACATCGTGGCATTCGGAAAGACCAAATAAGCAAATGCCTTCATGTTCTGCGTCAGTGTAAAAAAAAATGAGATTCAAATACATATAAAAAGAGGATTCTTTTAATGAGTTAAACACCAAACTTGAGTTACCTGTTCTTCGAGCATGGTAGGGTCCAACATCACGTACCCTCCATCCGCCACGCAGCAGCAAATTGCAACTGCGAGAATATAAATTCAGCTAGTCTGGGTAAAAAACCCGATGAAGAAGGCAAAAAATAATCTTTACCAGCAAGATGCTTGAGGGGGATCCCGGCATCTGTAAGAGCAGCACAAGCAGCATTTACGGCACAAGGAAGGAGCTGTGTAGTGATCAAGTCAAGGAACGATCCATTCCCATTTGACATAACAACCCCATCGCATATAACAGAAATGTAGTGTGATGAAGTGGAACCAAAATGACATCATAGTAATCTTCCAAACATATTTGAAAGGAAGAGTGCCAAATGAACAATAGTCTAAGATTAGAATGTACACATTTTCGACATGGCATGAAAAAAGTTTGACCGGTGCCTTCAATCGCACCAATAATGTCGCACTTACCACAATAATAAGAAGCTACCTCGAAGAAAAACACAATGTGATGAAAACAATCAAAGTTATTAGGATCCATGTATTTTCAAAACATGATATGAGGGCCAAAAATATAACGACTGAGGAGCAAAGCAGAAGAAAATTTGAAGGATACAGCACCATCATCATGGACAACCTACAAAAGAAAAACTTGAATTAGCAACGGCCAAGGTGCAAAACTATCCACTTATGGTGTGTTTTGGTTTAGGGAAAATAAAGAGGAAAGGAAAATGAGAAGGAAAGTTAGTTCCTCATGGAATACATCCCATTTTCCTTTGTTTGGTTAGGGGTGGAAAATTCAGGAGAAAATTCTCAAACACTCTTTGTTTTGTTAAAATTTCACATCTCATTTCCCATCTAATTTTCTCTTCTTAAAACCAAATAAGGGATTCCTTCCCATTTTCCCTCGCATTTTCCTTTCCCTCAAATTTTCCCTAAACCAAACTCAGCTTTAGGAACCACAAAAAGTTGTAACTAATGACAATTCCAGATTGATTAACCACATAGAAACAATTCACCTGAATTATGATTGACGTGGTAGTGTTCGGGTACACAGTGAGAACACATATGCTTTGCAACGTCCTCTTAAGTATCATTTCATACTCCTTTTCCGCCTTTCCTACGAATCACAAACATCATCCGAAAATTCAGCCACCAAAAAAAAAACATATAGAGGCTTAAACTCGACAACCAGCGCAGCTTAATCTTATACTCAATCAAAACACATTGATAACCAACCAAACAACATACTCAGAAATCCCTAAACTGATTTCAAAGAAAGAATAACTCACCATTTTGGCCAGATTTTGTCCTCCAGATCACCTCTATGCAAGCTTTCTCAGGGTTCTCATTCTTCTTCGTTCCGGCTTTCGGTCCATAGACAGCTGCAAGCACCTTCGTATCCCCTGAAATCCCAACCAAATCAATCACTCACCCATCCAACCTCCAACTCTCAATCTCCACCACAACCAACACACAAAAAAATCATCACATAGTTTATAAAACGCAATAAAATAATGCTGATATACGAATCCTTACCTTGAGACCAGCTAGCGGAGCCGTGAGCTCGGTTCAGCACATTCCGCGAGCACGCCAGCGGCCTCAGTTGATTGGCCGTCCGCCCGTCAGCTCTGTCGACCTCCATTTACGCAAATGATACGAATAAGCTCGCGCACAAAGACAGCGCGAAGTTTAGGAAACAGACAACTAGAGCCGGAAATCCAGAGCGAATTCGCCGGCGACGGACAAACCCCTAAAAGGCTAAAACCCTAATTCTGCAAACAGACACGTTAGCAAGGCGACCCCTCAAGGCCGCGTTTGGCTAGCCCCGTTTAATCGCTGAATCACGTTTCGGGAACGCCGTTTGCCAAACGTAATGCGCAAACAAATAGGCCACTTAAAATGAGGACATTTATCCAAAACAGCCAGCTAAATTTATGCATTTAAAAATTAAGTGGTTTTTAACAAATTCGTGTGGTTTTAAATGGTAAAAATCATGTAAAATACCATT
>NQLW01000039.1:5729344-5759802 GCA_002312845.1 Kalanchoe fedtschenkoi | reverse complement strand
ATTGTCCATTTTGGATTGAACTGAAATAAATCAATTCAGTAGAAAAATTAGTTATTTTAAAATGATTTGGTCTCAACTAATTAGGTCCAATTTCATTCAAATTCTAAATAAATCAATTTTTTATAATCCTCTATTTCGTGATGATAATTAATAGAAGTCGGAATCAATCAATCTTTACTGTGAATTTATATTTAAAAATCGTATTTTTTTTTGTAAATCATATGTTTTTGTGTCTGAAGCCAGAAATAGAATCGTATTAAAAATTATATGATGTCCTTGTGATGTTGAGTTCAATTCTACTTAATTATAGTATAAGAGAAAATTATGAGAAATATGAATAATTAAAATATATTAATTTACTTTCAACTTGTTGCATTGAGATTTTAATATTTATAAAAGTAATTGGTGTATCAAATGATACTAATATTTTTACAAAACTTTATAAAATAAAAAGTCCGTGCATTTGAACGGACACTAATACCTAATTTAATAATTAAATTAGTCAACAAAGTTTATGAAAAAAATTAACGGAATCAAATCTAACCATGTGGTTTGATTTGGTTTGGTTTTTTTTAAAACTATCGGTTCAGTTCGGTTTTAAATTTCTCAAACCGAACCGAATCGTTACACCCATATAACTGTAATCAAGTCGAATCTTTAAGATGTCTGGTTTGTTAAAAAATTGCAGCTTCTTAATCAATAAAAAAGATTGACATGATCCATCTGGTGTTGCCTAGTGTTGACGTTAGGGTTAAAATTAGAGTTCAAATTTTTTTTGATGGTCGCATAGTTATTAGAACCGGACCGGTAATCGAACCGGTCAAGGTCCCGGTTCCCGGTTTTTGGTTGAACCGGTGGTTTATACCGGTTCAACCGCCGGTTCAATTAGAAATAATAATTACAAAATATAAAGTATAAGATGTTAAATGTAAATAAAGAAACAATTAATTTTGCTAGCATGACTGAAACATACAGGGTTTGGGTTCAAACCTCGTCCCCAACTATTTTTCAAAATATTTTTTTAAATATATTTAAGACTAATTTAACCTTAATTAAATCTCTAATTATAGTAAATCGGTTAAACCGGAACGGTCCGGTTCAGTGATATTTCAATATATCGGCCGGTTTGTCCGATTTTAACCGGTTCATAATGCAATCCGATAAGATTTACAAATCGGACCGGTGTTTGATCCGGTTCCGAATCGAACCGGCCGGTCCTGTCCAGTTTTAATAACTATGGATGGTCGAGTGTTTATAATCAATTTAATATTACAAAAAAAAGGTTTGTAAACACATTGTTCACGAATATTTGCTCGCTTATTTTTAAAAGAGTTTTGACTGAACTTACACAGAATATATTTTTAATCGTTCACAAATATATTGACTCACTTGCATCCCTTATAAAGACCTCACTCGAGGCCTACACTTATGTGACACTCTATAGCGAAGTCTGAACTTGAAGACATTCGTCGACGGATCCAGTCAACATGTTACATGTTGCGGGACGCATTTCAGCGTCGAAAATTGACACAGTGATGACACAAACCGGGGCTTGATGAGCTAAGGCCGGCACGTTATGGATAAAGCCAAGGCTCAACTAGCTGATAATGATGCTAGGAGGATTACAAGCAACAACAATTCTTGACTACGATGGAACAACGAGGTTTTTTTTTTACCTAAATTGATCCGAAGAATAATTTTGAAATATTCAATTATGATAATAAGTTTTTAAAAATAATAGTTCTATTTATCATAATAGCCTTGAAGTCGTTACAGTTTTAAAATTTACATTTAATCCATCGAAATATCACTTTGAGTTCATCCAAAATTCACTTCACTACAAAAAAGACTTGAAGTTAACACTTCTTGGGTGGTGGCTGTTCATCTTTTATCTATATATCTTACTTGGTCATGCAATCAAATAAAAAACAATTATTTTAAAATGATGAATAGTTTACGAAAAATGAAAATTTGAGGGGAAATTGAGAAGCAACTTTTTCTTTGATTTAAAAAAATGAGAGCAGAATAATTAGACTGAAAACATGAAAAAAATTGTATCTAAAATAAATATTTGATTTATAGTGTCTTCATAGTTTTTCAGCTATAAATAAATAAAGAAAACGGATTGAAATTGACTTTCTGTCCTTGTTTTCTTTTCTTCATTTTCCCTCAATAAAACACAACATAAAGAAAAAAATTAAGTTTTTTAAATGATTTTTTCATAGTTATTAAAACTGAACTGAAAGTCAGACTAGCAATTTAATTTCTGGTTGCTGGTTAGACAGGTTTAATCGTCGGTCTAATAAATTATTTAATTGTAAATATTTGATTATAGATTCTCATATTAAACACTAATAACATGACAAACCAGCACTAGCACTGGTTCGAGCCATAGTCTGGTTGGTTTTGTCACTAATTTTTCCTTTATTAATGTTTAATTAGCCAGTAGGTCTGTAATGCATAACGAATCAATTAATATGTGTAACGAACTAATTTATAAAACCAGTCGGTTTATGTGATTGTTCTTATGAATCGGCTGATTGATTCAGTTATACTGATTTGATGTGCAGATCGATAAGTACATGAAAATCAGATTAAAACAAAATCCGATTCCTAATTCAACCAATTGAACAAATTAATCTGGTTCGATTGTAATAACTATGGAGTTTTTTTCTTAGCAACACCCGGATCTTATTTCGATGGCTTAAATTTTAAAATTAATTTTATACATTTTTATTTTGAGAAGAAATAAAATTTGGACATTTTGAAAACCACAACAAGATTGTCGAAAGACAGCATGGAAAAGTTTTTTTTGTCGTTTAGTGAAAACAATACATGTTGCGGGAGCAGGGGAGCGTGATGAATGCCAACTGCCAACCAGATCTTCAAACTGGACAAAACCTGGCCCCATGCCCATCACCACCCACTTCCTTTTTTTTTGAGAGACAAAACTTTCCTCCCTGAACGATACTCAATCATACTTCCTCCCTCTCTCGTCATATACATATCGTAATTGAATAATTTTTTTTATGTGTTATTTAATTGAATTTTTTTGTTCATTTTTATTTGTCATTTAATAATTTTCAGTGCGTATTTAATATTAACAACTACCTTAAAATGACAAATATTAATCACTTTTTTATCACAATCAATAAAAAAATCATTCATCACCACTAATAATCTACTAATTTTATTTTTTGCACGAATTTTTTGAAAAAAAACCAACCACTCACTCATTAAATTTATTCAACCGCTAGCATTTACTTCATCTTAATCTACTCAAATTAACCTTAAATGACATGTATTAGAGGACTGAGGGAGTAAATTAAGATGATATTTAATACTAGCGGTTTGATGAATTTAATAGATGAAGATTTAATGTATATTTTTAAAATTTTATATAAAAGATAGAATTATAAAACCCTCTAAAAAATCAACAATCTTAAAAATTCAGCAAAATCTTATTTTGTCCGACCTCTTACCTTATTTATATGATGTGTTACTCCATCTTCTTTTTCTCATATTTTAATACCACTTTTCAAGATAATAGTGAATTTCTCACCACACAACTTTGGAAATATTATTTACATATGAAATACCTATAAATTTTGCAATTCTAACTTCTTATAGTTAAAACAAAGCACCCAATTTCTAACATGAAACATTCTCAAATAAACTGGAAGTTCGGCAACCATTTTGAAGAATCATATCTCTTAGTGTAATCCTTTCTCAAATGTGATTAACGCAGATAATATTTATAGCTATTACATGTTACCATAGAATGAAGTTCAGTAGAGAATCTCAAATTCATGTGAGAACTGATAACTCAATTTTAACTGTTGAATGAGATGATCTAATGGCTGGGAGGGTGGACACATGTCAACACACAAGACACAACACGCGTCTACAAAACACAAAACTCAACACGTCATTTTTGTCTTGAGTCTCAATTCTCACCAGATTTGTGGTTCTCAGTAGAATCCCCTATTACCATATTATGTATTAATAAATTATATATATAGAGAGAGATGGTGGATCAGTTGAGAACCTTCTTAAGTTGAGAACTTTGTGGACAAACGTGGATCAATCATTTTGCTCACTAAATGACCGTGTTTTGATTACAATATCTCATTTTTTGACTTTATTTATTATGCTTTATTAGATTTTATTTAGTAACATATATTACATAAATATCACCTCATTAATTAGGAGCAAATCACTCCATCATATAATTAATTTCTCTCTTTCTTCTTTTATTGTATACATAATTTTTATTCGTAAATCACTTCATCATATGTTCACTATTTATAAATTATTTGATTCTCCGTAATCCATTATGTTCACTGTTACTGTACATTTTTAAATAGTGAACATGTTTCAAAAATTTTATATTATTAAAATTTTGATATTTTATGTTAGTTTTTGGATAATTTCTTCTGACGGTGAACATATGTTTGCAATGTACAGAACGGTCGGAGCTTCGATAGTGAAGACATTCACTATTGATGTTCACTACCAAATAAAAAAATGTTTGTACAAAATCAGAAAAAAATGTTCACTAAAAATTTTTAAAAACAATTGAGAAAGTTATAACTTAGAAAACATAAATCCGGAAATCAATGAAACAAAATCCAAAAATCAAGAAGACAAAATCCGTCAATAAAATATTTAAACGCGATTACAAGAAAATTAAATTTTTTTTAATTGGCACTACATAAATGTCACTTGCACCTCTCACTTAATTATATCAAATGAAATTCATTATGTCTCACATTCATTAATTCTGTTGTTTTTATTTGTGTTTAATTTAGAAACAAATCGATGAATATGATTGGTTCACAAGATTTTTAATATAAAAAAATTCTCAACGAATCCCTCCCCACTATATATATAATATATATATATATATATAAGTCAAATATTTTAAGAATTCATATCTACAACATGATTGTTTGAGTCTGCTCTACTCTAGAGGATTCGAATACCTTTTTTGAAATAATTTGACTAGCCGAAAACGGAGAAGATGGGGGCCTAGCTCAGTATTTCAATTCCCTGGAACATGTGGCTCTGGAAATATAGGGGTGTGGTCAAATCAGTGGACAAGAACAGGGAGTGAGTCATGGGGGTGAGATTTTTTGTTGGTAGTTTTGTTAGGTATTCGATTGTGTCATGAGAATGGTGGCTACAAGATTTTTGGTGTCAAGTGAGGCTGGTGGGGGTGGACAATAATGGCAGTGAAGAAGATGTGACCATTGATTGTGTATAAATGCACAGTCGATAATATTTATGCAGTGGTTTCCACTCATATACATAAATACTATTTTGTGTAAAAATAATTATATATTGATTGAATATTTTATTTCATAATAAATTATACGGATACGGATACTGATGGGAGTTGATCTAACGATTCTCAAACTATCTAACAATTTCAAAGTTCTAGGTTCAAGTTTTATTATTATCATTTTTCATTTGGATCGTGTGAGTTGGCACGCAGGACAACTAATCAGTCCTACTGATAAAAATTTTATTTTTTTTTAAAAAAAAGATTGTATGTTATTATTTTTTCAATTCGTATTGTTAAAACTAATTTATAAAACAATTTTAGTTCATGTAAAAGAATTAAATGCTGTTCAATTTAATATGTATTAAACATATGGTTGGTCAATATGAATTGAGAATACACATTATTTTGGTGCATATAAAATTGGTTGCTTGACACTAGTATGTCAATTGTAAAAGTTGTTGCATTAGTATGTATGTAGCCTTATTATTGGTTTCCACATTTAGTTGCTTTTAATTGAATTTTAAAAGTAATTTTAGACCGTAACCATTTACGTCTCAAAATAAAGTTAATTCAATAAAATCCAGCTCATATAAAAACAAAATTAGAAATGAGACAGAATTATTAGTTAGTGTTGAATTTATTAACTATTCATATTAGATTGTATTCTTAATGTATTTAGAATTATAGATTTGTAAGTCGAGCTTCAACAATTCAATATAAACAATATTTCTTCTCTCCATTATACGATATGAGATAATTCGCTAAGTGCTTAGTCATCAATCTCCCATTTATTTGAGGAAACGTTACATGCACCCACTCGATCAGTATTTCACTATGCTCTTCTTTGTGGCATGTGCACTTTTTGTAAATGCACTCTATGTGTCTCCTCCTCCTTTCTCGTCTAACTCACGTCCTAGTCCTCGTTATGTGACTCGCTCTGGCTCATTTAGCTCACTCACACTTTTGAGAGCCACTCTTACCGCTCTGCAGCGCTCTTCATACTTAAGGTGTCTTTCCTCGTGCCTTTGGCATCCAAAACGTGTCTCACGTCTCACATAATAGTCCGAGAACGAAGAATCGATTCTAATATCGTATTGAATTTTTAAATCGATTCATATTGTATTGTATCCGTATTACGACTTAAAAATCTAGGCTTGAAGATCATTTTTCAACAATCCAATATAAACCGCATCTCTCCTCTCCACAATCCGATATATAATGTTTCGCAAGTGCTTAGTCAACGCATTTTAGTATGCCTGATTCAAAAATAAGAATGAGTGTTAATAATTTATGATATAAAATATACTATTTTCAACTAGTATTAGTAAGTCTTCTTGATAGATAACTATCATTTAGTATTAGTAAGTCTTCTTGATAGATAACTATCATTTATCCCTATGTTAATAATATCATCTAATCCTATTGGGTCTACCAACTGCACACAAAGTTGCTCCTTGTAGCCAAACAAACAGAAAGTTGCATTTAAATGATCAATTGAAAGGTGAAACTTTGCTCCACTATTTGACATGTGAAAAAGTGGCACAGCAGAGATCGAAAGGGGAAATTTAATGAGGACCTGACTTGACTTGCTTGTTTGGACCTCTCTAGTTTTAATTACCTCGTGGGTCCATTTTGTATCAACATCATCAAAGGTCCATAGGGATAGGGCTACCCATACTCATGCCCTCCTCCTTTAACTCCTTTAGGTATGGTTATGATAGGGAATTATCAATATCATAATTTTCTCAATTACGGTTCAAATTATATGAATTGTCAAAAAGAGTCTGATGTCAAAAATGTGGACTATATGATACTTTAAATCAATTTGTTTGATTCATTAAATATAATTAATTTTTTCAGATTTTGTTGAGGATTATAGTTGATTTAATATGAAAATATGTTATTTTGTTTATATGGACAAAATAATATTATTCAATTTGATAATCAAACGACATAGTTTTCGAACACAAATATATGTCTTGTAACAATATTAGTTTACGAGTGCAACGATAAATTTTATTTTAAAAAATCAGTCTAAATTTTATTTTTCGCACCCTTTTCAACAAATCGGGTTGTTTGGATCGTATATGAGAAAGTGATGATAAATCAAATTCTTTTTCAGATTTTTCCCTTGATATCATTTTACTTCACTTTCTTTCTAATTGTTATATCTCTCGAAGATAATTCGAATAAACATGCCATGATTTTTCAATATCGATCTGTTGGTTGAAGTTTTGTTTAACAACCCAATTCTTAGATTCAAGTTTTAGTAATACTGTATGAGCAGAAATATGTTGGTGATGCACGTAAAGTAACTCACAACAAGTACGATAACTCTAAACATAAAAAATCATTATGATCCGAACCTGTTAAACAGTTTACCGCCATGATAAAACAATGTAGTTTTTATTTGTATTATTCATTCATTACTTGATACATCTGTATCGCTGATTTTGGATAAAAACTACAATTTTGTTTGGATAAAAATTTCTCCATAGTCCCTATAAATACTTGGTACTTTCTTTGATGGTTGATGTAAGAAAGATATGCAAGATTGAGTCACCAAAAGTTCCTTCCTTATTGAGACCCCAACCGAAAGCCAACAACCCACTTATCACAAGATGAGTGATTCATCCATGAGTGACTCGTCGAGCTCGGCCGAGCTAAAAGCCCACCCGAGGAAGCACCCGAAGCAGAGCAGCGCCAAGCACCCGACCTACCGCGGCGTCCGCATGCGGAACTGGGGCAAGTGGGTCTCCGAAATCCGCGAGCCGCGGAAGAAGTCGCGCATCTGGCTCGGGACGTTCCCGAGCCCCGAGATGGCCGCACGCGCGCACGACGCTGCCGCCATATGGCTCAAAGGCGCCTCCGCCACGCTCAACTTCCCCGAGCTCTCCGGCCTCCTGCCCCGCCCCGAGTCCTCCTCGCCCCGCGACGTGCAGGCCGCGGCTGCGAAAGCCGCCGCCATGGACTGGGAGACGGGTAAGCACCAGGACGAGCAGCTCGGCGACATAGTCGAGCTTCCGAGCCTGGACGAGTTCGGAAACGGATGCGGCGGGTCGTGGAGCCACGCGCCGCCGTGGCTGGTGAGCGTGGAGGATTATGGCGATCAGATGATTCCCGTAGTGGCGGATGAGCAAAGTTGTGGCGGATGCTTTGAAGGGTTGCTGTGGGACTGTTGACGGATGGGGACTAAACGGCGGTAGAGTGTGCGTTTAGAAGCTTTGATTTTGTGTGAATGAAAATGAAACGAACACTTTGTATTTTTATGAAATCATGTGTTCGAAATATAAATTATTATTTTGTGAATAATAATCTCTTGATTCCAAGCATTATCTCAACAAAAACTTCATATTGGTACGATTAAATTCTTTTTTTTATTATTAGTTTAATTCTTTGTTTTATTATTTTTTTTATTTTGCGCATCCTGAGCAAATAAATAAATCATTTCCTTATCGAAAAATGGTGGTCTCTAAGATTGAAGCCATATAGAAAAAGGGCCTCGGGATGTAAACAACAACGTGAGCCTCAAATTTGGGGGCCATTAGTAGAAATGTGAGATTGAGGTTGTTGGGCTTTCTTTCTAAGGTAGTGTTCCCGAGTTGATTTTAGGAGAGAAAGGGAAGGAGAGGGAGGGGAAGGGAAGGAAAAAGGGTGTTCCTGAGTTTTTTTAATGAGGGATTTGGAGGGGGAAGGAAGGGATATGAGCCCATTTCCTTTCCTCCCAAATTGGAGGGGGAGGGAGGTGAAGGGAGGGGATGGGTAAAAAATAAATAAAAATTGACGATTTTACCCTTTTGTGTTTCTTAATTTATCTCAATATAAGGGCAATTTAGTAATTATGTTATATTTTTCCTCTATCCCCTCCAAATCCTTCCTAAACTCAGGAACACCCATTCCACTTCTTCCCTTTCCTCTCTTTTCCTCTCCTCTCCTTCCCTTCCCTTTCCTCTCCTTCCCTTCCCTCTCCCCCCAAACTCAGGAACAGAGCCTAAGTTCAAACAAAATGAAACTAACAAATGGTCTAATTTGCTGAATTTTTTCCTAATAAATGCAATATTATAAAATAAGGCATTTCATTTGAAACAGCCAAAATAGTTTTTTTTTGATAAAACAATCATTAATTCACATGTGTATACATAAATACAAATTAGAAAATCACTTATTTAACCTATGGTTTGGTTACTTCAAAAATCAAAACTATAGTTATTAAAATCGGATCGGATCAGTCGGTTCAAACTGTAGAACTGTGTATCGGTGATTAGTCTAGTTCAAAAAACTGAGTTCAACTGAATTAACTCGGTCAAAATTTGCTTAATACTCGAGAACTGAATGATTTATAAAAATCGGTTCAATATTCAATAAATATTTAAACTATTTTAATTAACAAAATTTATAATAAATCATTTAATAAATTCATATAAGTTCAAACGAGCCGGTCCCTACTCATTGAAGTCATTTGACAGCACAACTATCCCTTAGCCACGTTATTGCTGTTGACATTTTTTATTATTACTTGTATATTAAAAATTAGGGACAAAATTAAAAGGGACTCTCAATTATCACCGCTTATTCAATTGCAGTCAAAATTACCATGATTTTTTAAAAGGGTACGATGAAAAAAAAAATTGGACTGATTTTTTAAAATAAAATTCACCATTACATTCGAAAACTAATATTATTACAAGACTTAGATTTGTGTTTGCAAATTACATCGTTTGGTTGTCAAAAGAAGTCATTTTCTTTATGTGCGCAAAATTATATAATTTATTTTGATAACAAAATGACATAAATTTCAAACACAAAACTAAGTCTTATAATAATATTAGTTTTGGAATGAAATGGTAAATTTTATTTTAGAAAATCAATCCAATTTTTTTTCATCGCACCTGTTATATCCCACATCGAGTGGGTGGGAGATCCTTAGCTTCCTTAATTAAGGTTAAGACTCCTTACTAAGTGTCGAGGCCATTTGGGTGCAGATTCGCCGAATGAGGCAACACACCAACGCAAAACCCACCGCCGCACGGGGCGAGAAAGTGTGGGAAAATATTGACAATAAGTGGTCGGGGCTGTTACATGTATCAAAGCCGACTACGAGGACGTCTGCCCTGTAAGGGGGTGGAATGTTACATCCCACATCAACCGAGTGGGAGATCTTTAGCTTCTTTAATTAGAGTTAAGACTCCTTACTTAGTGTCGAGACCTTTTGAGTGCAGATTCGCCGAATGAGGCAGCACACCAACGCAAAACCCGTCGCCGCACGGGGCGAGAAAGTGTGGGACAATATTGACAGTAAAGGGTCGGGACTGTTACATCTTTTTAGAAATCATGATAGTTCTGACCGCAATTAAGTAAGTGGTGGTAATTCAGGACCCCTTTTGAATTTTATTCCTAAAAATTATGAATAATCAGAACAGTGGCAGAATCGGACTGAATTGACGTGTAACTTTTAATCAGAGAATCAGAGCTCTGACCAATACAATTCCCTACTCATTCTTGATTTTGCATTCGCAGCAAATTGTTTGCTAAGAATAAAAATTCGTTTTAATGTGGTGAAAATTGTGCGTGCCAAACAATTGCAATTCTAGACTTTCCATGAAGAAACATTTTGAAACACTCTGCTTGTATATCAATATGTGTTTTTTCACTAAAGCAAGAAATCACTATTATTTACCAATTGAAGCAACACTCTTGTGCCAATTCTGACCACTGATTAACACTAATAATGCTTTGATTTGATATTCATCTCCCTAATTTGAAAAATAACGTCACACTCGCCATTTTTAATTAGCGTATAATATCATATTCAAAGTGTCATAGTCCAAACTTAATGATTCATATTTTTTTAACCATTATCTTTTTTGTTATACTAAATGTCGAGTGATGTTCAAATCTTTCGGGATCAAGATAAGCTTTTTCAATATTTAGAATCTCTTTACTTATCCAAATATTAAGGAAGATGCGATAATACCTTCACCAAACATATCATCAAGTGACACATAAGATGATCCATATAATTAGTGACACACATCTCACTGAGTCAGAACAGCTGATAATCTATGAGATATATCTTGGATTTTCACCTAGTCATCGGTTAATGTATAAAATTTCTTCCTAAGTTCCCTTCTAATTATCATGTTCCACCTAATGAAATCTATTTAAGACTTTGTATGGTCCTTTATAGTTGATATCCGTGTAGATAAAGGATCATAATACACCTAATATCGACTGGAAACTCGATACCCATCGATGGAGCCTCACCTCATTTTATCGACATCCATAAGGTTGATTTTATGCAGACATTCGAGGCTCGATTGATCATTCGGACGTGCACTCTCATATCTCACATGGCCGAACTCACCTATCACTCTTCATAAAAAGCTAACAAATATTTTCAAATTTCTGTCGGAAGAAACAACATCATTGTCTATCCTTTAATACTAGTTCTTAAAGGACAACTACTCATCCAAGTTATGAGATTCACATATTGTTAGATGAAATATAATTTCACAATACATAGTCCATTTTCTATTTGATCTCCAAAAAATCAAATATTCAATTGTTACGAAAATGCCACTAAAACCAATAAGAGTTTTTCCTATCCTTGTTACAAGGCTAAAATATGACACAAAGCACCTATTGTGAGGTCTAAAAAGAAAATATTTAAAATGAGAGATGAGAAAAGAAAAACAAATGTTTGATAGAGATATGAAAATGAATAATTCTGAATATAAAAATATTTAAAAAATAAGTGGAAAAGTATAAAAAATTCAAATAAAATAAAGTACTTTTGAAAGGGTGAATTGATCTACAAAGAATGGTGATAATGTTTTTTACGATTTTTTTTAAGAAATCTATCTATTTCCTTGTAAATTGAAAGGAAAAAAAGGATGGCATCCTTTTAAACCTTGCAAATCCCCTTAGAAAAATAAAAAACAAACTAATTCTCCTCCTTTCATTTATATTTAATATAGTATTTTTTAAGAGAGGATGAAAAGAAAAGCGAAAGAAATGAACATATTAAGACTGTTCCTGAGTTTTTTAAGAAAGAATTCGGAAAAATTTGAAAGATTTGAATTCTTATTTCACTTCTTCTCAATTTGAGATGATTTGAGGTGAAGAAGCAAAAAGGGGTTACAAAAACTATTGCCCTTATTTTAATAGTCACTTTAACTAAATACAATAATAATTTAGCAAACATATCATATTTTTTTTCTGATATCCCCCAACATCATTCCAAACCCCAATAACAATTCTTTGCTCTCTTTCTTTCCTCTACTTTCTATCATTCTCTTTTCAAATCATTTGTCTCTTTTTTTTTTTTGGAAAAGTACAAAAACAATGTATATACTACCAAATTTTGTATATTGAAAGACATTACTATTAAATTTTGTAATTCTTAAAAATAATTCTTTTGGGATCACACTGTAATTTTTAAATTTATGATTGAATCCAATCATTAACTACATAAAAGACTACATGGCTCTATACTGTTTCTTTCATAGTTATCAGAATCGGACCGGAGATCGAGCCAGCCAAGGTCCCGGTTTCCGGTTTTCCGGTTGAACCGGCGGTTCAAACCGGTTTGATCACTGGTTCAATTACTTACAATAATTACAATATAACCCTAAAAGAGTAGGAAAACTCTAACCCTAAACCCCTAAATACTCAACAGGGGCTGATTTCATCATTGCGCTTTTTGGGCAGGCCGGAGAAAATGAAAATTCATACCATAATTCATTTCCAAAAATCTCTTGTTCATTGTCATCTTCTTCTGTAAATCCCCAAACAGAAACACTCCCTAAACAAGGCCAACAACCCAACGCCCTAAATCTATCCGCCACAACTTTTCTGCAAGTCACCAAATTCCTTTCTCATGTCTCATCTAGCCGGCCACGTCTTCTCAATTCTTCACCTTGAAAAGATATACGCTATACCATCACCACATTGGAGCTGCACTAGATCGGAGATCTCAAATCCCTGATTAGAGTTTGGACGAAATGAGTTCTCCGGATCAGCCGATATGCAGGCGATGAAAAAGAAGATGGAGACCATGTTTTCGTTTGTGGTTTGATTAGTGGGTTGGTCGGTTTGTTCAATATAATTCGGTTCTCTTGAAATCAATTCGACATCATTTAATTATGAATGATTAGGGGTTGGTTTATAATTATACAAATATATTCGGAATTGAATCATTAAATGGTTAAATACACATCGACCCCCAAACTTAATTTTTGCCTATGAATTGCAAAATTCAATAATAATGCCAGCCAATATGCAAAATGTGGTAGTACATGCACTGTTTTTTATACTTTTCCCTTTTTTTTTTCCTTCAAAATGAGGATTGAGGAACAAAACCTAAAATTCAGTTGGGCAGCACTGCCCATCGTTACCGATCCATCTTAATCCCCTTTGAGTGTAATCTGATCCACCTAACCCACTGCCGAATCTCATCTGCAATGCTCAATGACCCATTTTTTCTTGCACCCAGCACAGTCACTCGAGTTGAATCCTTTGAGTTTTAGGTTGTGATGTGACAGAGGGGCTCTCAGTGCATTGCAAAGCACTTGAAACCCAATCTCGAAGCATTTGATTCTTGAGAAGACATATCCATCACAAATTAGAAAAACCTTCTAGTAGGAGTAGAAAAATCCGAACCTGAAGGTTCCTTTCATTGCCTGTGGATCACCCAATCACGAGCGCAAATCCACTTACGCAATCAATCAGAAGCTCCACTTCAACAGCACCCCAACTTTGACCTTTGACTTTATATTTTCCTTCATGGACTTTTAGCTAAAGTAGGACCCACGTCACTTCTTATACCGTGGAGACACTGCTAGTTCTGTCACTTTCTTGTTGTTGGTGTTCCAAAACTACCCTTGACCCTTTGGATGTCAAAAACGTAACCAATATTGCTTCTTGTCTCCACTTTTTTTTATCATACATGTCGTCAATTAAGAATCGTCCATTTAAAATTTTAAAATAATACGGATGATTTATTATTAATTTTATTTTTTTTATTTTTTAATGTAATTATTTTAATATTTCAGTTCAGTTTGAAAATAGAATTATTAACTATCAAAACCAAATTTTTTTGAACCAAATTATATCGGTTCGATTTGTTCAGTTTAAACGAACTATGACCAGCTCTACACTATCCTATTTAAACTAAACAGGTTAAGGCCACTTCCAGTGGCTATTTGGTGAATTCCCCTCCCACTCAATTTCATTCGACAAACAAAACAAAACTTGCACGCTTCCCAACATCAATACGTCAAATCTTGTCTCATCACCTCTCCTCTACCCGTGCGCTCCTCCTCCTCCTCCTCCTCCTCCGCCTCACCATGTCCATCCTCACCATCACACTCCTGCTCTCCATCTTCCTCCTCACCCCATTCCCCGCATCTCCGCAGCCCCTCGCCTCCGACCTCGCCACTCTCCTCGCCCTCAAAACCCACCTCGCCGACCCTCCGTCCCTCTCCTCCTGGTCCCCCTCCACCTCCCCCTGCGACTGGCCAGAGACAACCTGCGACGAGGGCAACGCCACGGTCACGGCTCTAAACCTCCGCGACAAAAACATCACCGTCCCCATCCCTTCCCTCGTCTGCGACCTCAGAAACCTCACCCTCCTCGACCTCTCGTACAACTACATCCCCGACGGATTCCCCGACATCTTATCCAACTGCACCAGTCTACGCTACCTCACCCTCTCCATGAACTACTTCACCGGCCCTATCCCGTCCCAGATCGACCGCTTGTCCAGGTTAGAATACCTCGACGTGTCCGCGAACAATTTCTCCGGCGATATCCCGGCGTCCATCGGGAAGTTAACGGAGCTGAGGACGCTTTACATGCACCAGAACGAGTTCGACGGGACGTATCCGGTCGAGATAGGCGGGCTGGCCAACCTCGAGGTGCTGGGGCTGGCTTATAATGACAAGCTCGTTCCTTCTTCGCTTCCGGCTGAGTTTGGGAACCTGAAGAGGTTGAGAACCTTGTGGATGAAGGATGCGAATCTGATCGGGGAGATTCCGGAGAGCATCGGGAACTGCTCGGCGCTGGAGCGTCTCGATCTCGCGTCCAACAGGTTGATGGGCTCGATCCCTGGCAAAGTGTTTGAGCTTCAAAATTTGACCTACTTGTATTTGTATCACAACGAGCTGTTGGGTCGGATTCCTGAGTCGATCACGGCTCTGAATTTGGTCGAGCTGGATCTCGGGATCAACCAGCTGAACGGGTCGATACCCGAAGCGCTCGGCCGCTTGCCGAAACTGGAGCTGATAAATTTGTTCAACAATCAGCTGACGGGCGAGGTTCCGAAGAGCATCGGGCTGCTCCCGGCTCTGAAGGGCATCAGGTTATTTAAGAACAAGTTGTCTGGCGCAATGCCGCCCGAGCTCGGCTTGCACTCCATGCTCGAAGCTTTCGAGGTTTCAGAGAATGAGTTCACCGGCTCATTGCCGGAGAATCTCTGCGCCCGGGGAGTTTTGACGGGCGTAGTGGCTTTTGACAACAAGTTGACCGGGCACATCCCCGAATCGCTCGGGGAATGCCCCGCGTTGAGAACGGTCCAGCTCTACGACAACAGGCTGACTGGAGGAGTTCCTCGGGGGCTGTGGTCGTCGCCGAATATGACCACGCTCATGCTGAGTGACAACATGCTCACCGGGGAGCTCCCCCGTGAGATAGCGTGGAATATAACGCGGCTGGAGATCAGTAACAATGAATTTTCCGGAGCGATCCCGGCTGGGAGTGGAAAATGGAAGAACTTGATAGTTTTCGAGGCCAGTTACAACGCGTTTTCGGGCGAGATTCCGAATGAGCTCACCGAGCTATCTCAGCTCAACGTGCTTCTTCTCGATGGGAATAAGTTGTCGGGGCGGCTTCCGGAAGAGATAGCGTCGTGGAAGAGGCTGAACACGTTGAGCCTGTCGAGGAACCGGCTCACCGGAGAGATCCCCGAGTCGCTCGCCTCGCTGCCTGTCCTTAATTTCCTCGATTTGTCGGTCAATGAGCTGAGCGGAGAGATTCCTGCTCTGCTGGGCAACCTCAAACTCAATTCTCTCAATCTTTCCTCGAATAAGTTATCCGGCCGGATCCCTTACCAGCTTGAGAACTTCGCTTATGATTCGAGTTTCTTAAACAATCCGAATCTCTGCGCTCTTAGATCCGGTCTCAACCTCCCCGTCTGCGGCTCCTTGGGTAACAAGTCAAGCAGCCGATTCTCCTCCGCGAATTTGGCAGTGTTGATTCTTGCGGTCATTATTGCTGCAGCTGTAATTCTGGTGATTGCGATTTACCTGAGAAGAGTTTACAATAGGAAGAAACTCGCTCTGGAGCTCGCCGCGTGGAAGCTGACCTCCTTTCAAAGGCTCAGCTTCACACATGCTGAAATTATCTCTAGACTGATCGAAAGGAATGTGATCGGCTGCGGCGGGTCTGGCAAGGTGTACAAGGTTAGCACCGGCAGGGGGTTTGTCGCCGTCAAGCAGATTTGGAGCAGCAAAGTCGACCGCAACACCGAGAAGGAGTTTCTAGCCGAAGTCGAGATTTTAGGATGCATCAAGCATTGCAACATCGTGAAGCTCCTGTGCTGCATTTCCAGAGATGACTCGAAGCTTCTGGTTTACGAGTACTTGGAGAATCAGAGCTTGGATAAGTGGATTCATAGGAGGAGGAGGGACGCTCCGGTTCCGGTCGTGCTGGATTGGCCGACGAGGCTCCAGATTGCGCTGGGGGCGGCTCAGGGGTTGTGCTACATGCACCACGACTGCTCTCCCGCCGTGATCCACAGGGATGTCAAGTCTAGCAACATTTTGCTCGATGGCGAGTTCAAAGCCCGGATAGCCGATTTCGGCCTGGCCAAGATCCTCGCCAAGGACGGGCAGGCCAACACGATGTCTTCCGTTGCCGGATCCTTCGGTTACATCGCCCCAGGTACATTGATCAAATCTAGCACTTGTCAGCCAATTCGATGGATATAACATTTATCTGATTTATTTCAATGGTTGCTAATTTCTTATATTGTCACGCAGAATTCGCGTACACTCGGAAAGTGAACGAGAAAATCGATGTGTACAGCTTTGGCGTGGTGCTGCTAGAATTAGTAACCGGGCGGGAGCCGGGGGACGGGGATGAGAACACTTGCCTGGCGGAATGGGCGTGGAAGCACTACTCGAACGGGAGGTCTGTCGAGAGCGCGCTGGACCAGGGCGTCGAGGCCGGATGCTACAAGGACGAAATGGTGGCCGTATTCAATCTGGGCCTCGGCTGCACAAGTGCGCTGCCGGCTGGGCGGCCTTCTATGAAGGAAGTCGCGCAGATTCTGCGCAAATGCGCGAGTGCCGGTGATCCGGAGGCGAGGAAGGGTGTGAGTGAGTATGACATCGCGCCTTTGCTTGGGAAGGCTAGCTATATTTCTAGTTACAGGCCTGACGTTGTTGCCAAGCTGACTAAGGATGATGAGACTAGTTTGGTTAAAATAGTTTAGATAATAGTTATCGGACCGGAGAATAAGTCTTGATTTTGGATCTGATTCTATATATTACATTACGTTAAATAATTAATGAGAAAAATGTGAGAGTTCAAAACTCATATAAAATACTTTTCAAAATAAATTATGTAGAATTTGTCAATAACCGTACCAATGTGTGACCAAACAACCTAGTGCTAAAATATTCATATTTTTATTTTTTTTGTTGATGATTAATTATATTCATACGAAATTCATATATAATCTCATAGATGATTAAACCAATCCAAACTACTAATTTAATTGAAGAATAAAAAAAATATTAAGCCTCTAGTCGGTTCGGTATTTGATCCCGTTTAATTGAGTATCATGGATGACTTGAGCCTCACCACTAAATTATTCATATAATTTTATTTACTATTCATGATTTAATATATTTAAGAGGAAAGAGATTGTCATTGCAGCAGCTACCTCAATAGCGTGAGATTTTGTTTTTAATATATATTTATTAAATGATTTATTATAAATTTAGTTAATTAGATAGTTTATATGTTTATTAAATATCGAAAGTGTAATGCTGTAAAATGGGAGGAATTATGAAACGGCATCGTCTTGAAACAGCAAAAGATTTCGAAGACGGCACACTGTTGGATAACAATGGAGCCTCAAACGCGACAAGTGTTAAGCTCTGCTGCTCATCACTTACATGCAAAACACATTCACAACGCCACAATCTCCGCACACCGCATCATCCTCCTATGACGTGTCACTCTCCCCCTCCTCCACGTATCCTCCGCCACCACTATATCACCGCCAAACAACCTCATGAGTCATTACCACCACCAACAACATCATCGCCCAAACTCAGCACCCACATTGCAATTTCTAGATACCAGACTTCGGGCGACCATGTCGGACCAGACGAGATCTTCAGCCATGGCTCAACCCCTCCAGCACCAGACATCCCCGACCACCCGCAAGACCGCCAAGTTCCTCACCGCCACCGTGCTCGGCGGCTCCGCGCTGGTCCTCTCCGGCCTGACCCTCACCGGGACAATCCTCGCGCTAACAGTCGCCACGCCGCTCTTCGTCCTCTTCAGCCCGGTCCTCGTCCCGGCCCTGATCGCCACGCTCATGATCGGATCCGGGTTCTTGCTATCGGGCGGGTGCGGAGCCTCGGCCCTCGTCGGGTTCACTTGGCTGTATAAGTACGTGACCGGAAAGCGGCCCGTCGGGTCGGGTCAGATCGATTACATGAAGGATGAGATTAGCGGGAAGGCGAGGGACGTGAAGGATTTCGTCAAGGATCAGGCTAAGGCCGGGCAGAACCGGGCGGATCAAGAGATTCGGAGGGCTTAAGAGGGTCCGGACGCGATGGACTCGGGTCGGGTCGGGTCGGATATATGGATGTTTGTTAGATAATACGTATGAGACAATCCCTTAACGTTATGAACTTGTTTCTTCTTTGTAGCTGATCTTTGTGTCTTGGGGCATTGCATCATGTATCTGCGTTTTAATGTGTTGATGAATAATGTGTCAAATGATGTTTTTACCCTCCAATAAAAAAGGTTTAGTACTATTGTTTGTAATACTTTCTAAGGGCAAAGTCGCCCATCTGTGTATTTTTGTGATAAAACGTAGTTTGGTGTTAAAATATATTTATTGGTCCTTACTAAAATTTTGAGGAAAAAATCTTAATAGAGTCCCGAACAACAACTCTCTGTCAAACTGCCGTTCAAATTACCGTATTTTTTAAATAAGGTGTAAACGTTGTCAACGGAAATCTCAACTCTAGACTGTAGACTTCGTTAATACTCATCAAATTCTATTTAATTGACCACAAAATTAAATTGACTCCCGCCCGCAAATGTCATATTTGCTCAAATCTGAAAATTTCATCGGGGTTTCTCCGGTGAGTATTTTCCCTGAAGATCAAGCACTTCTAAAATTTCACCAAATCCCACCAAAAATTTCACCATTAAACAGATTAAAAGTAAAATAACAAAATCCTCAATTGATCAATCTCACCAAACCGTAGACGATAGATTACCATCCAACTTCTCAACCCCAACTGATAAATTTCTCTTTATTCCAAATTGAAACACATCATACCAAGAAACAGTTTTTGAATCATAATCCAAAATCTCCTCTTTCCCCGCTAATGAACCTGTTATCAGAAATTTTGAATTGAAATCATAGCCGACTCCATACCATTCAGCAATGAACTAACAGACCGTCATAGCATATATTAACCTGTTATCAATCTCGTTAAATAGTTTAGAGGCAGAAAGCATGATAAAGAACTGGCAGTTGAGCAGTAGATATTTGCGAGATGTATGGAGCAGTTTAGATGCAGAAAGCATGATAAAGAACTGGCATCTGAGCGGTACATATTTGTGTAATGTGTGGTAATCAATGAGGTTCGTATATATTAAAAAGAAGGAAGCAAAGATAACCTGGCGTGATGGTTTAACGTAAACACACAGTAATGGTGAATTCATGTGACTATTTTTATCTACCGTCTTGAGGATTTTTGGCTGGTGTAACTTCTATATGTACAAATAAAGTAAACAAAAATAAGTAGAGACAGAACATGATGGGTACTGTAAGGTTTATGTGATGGACAAAAAAAAGAGGTGGATGATATCAACGTCGAAGAGGAGATAATCGACATGCTTGCTTCCCTTGGCATGTCTTACTTTTCTGCAAACAATTGTTGAGAAGACTACTGAGACTAGAGCCGGTCTCGTTATTTTGGAGACACGGTGTACAATTAAAATTGAGGTTTAAATTATGCTATGCTTCAATGTTAAACAAATAGCTAAGTTAGTGGAGTTGGTTGTGAGTTTGTTGGTAATATCAGAGGACATAAGTTCGAGTCTTTACTGTAATAGAATAATATTTTTATATGAAATTTGACAGGCCACGGGCTAGCCAGAGGCCCGGTGCAAGTGCTCCACTTGCACATGTGTTGGGCCGGGCCTGACTGAGACTCAGATTACCATAGTTATAAAAATCGAACCGGTTAAGCGTCCGGTTCCCGGTTTAGAAAATAAAATAGGATTAGTTTCTTCATTAATAATATTAATGAAAACTTCATAAAATAATTTTCGGTTCAACCGATCTGGTTTTACACGGTTTTATATTAAACTGGCCGGTCCGCCCGGTTATTTTTGGTTTAACATGCAACCCGATCTGAGTATGCGTTTTGGACCTGTACCTGGTCCGGTTCCCGGTCCAAACGGCTGATCCGGTTCGATTTTAATAACTATGCAGATTACTGTTGTCCCTTCCTTTAGCCGTGGTGGTGCTAGGAAGTAATGATTTTGTTGAGAATGAATGATCTGTTGTCAAATTTGTGGTTCTCTTATTTTTTTATGAAGGAATATAACTATACTCACGCTCCATATAAATAATAATACATTTTCAATATGATTATATATTTTAATTATAGTTTTATATGATTATAATAAATTTTTGTATTAAGTAATCAGATATGATCTGACCAGTAATCTAATCATTTAGATACTCATTTAACATTCATCATTTAATTCTTAATTTTACATATCAGCAACCATTCTGAATCCTATAAATATCACATGGAGCGACAATCAAAACTCCAGCTTAAAAGGTTCACATGGCCCAATGGGCCCAAGAAACCCACTTGCATATAATCGAACTTTCGTAACATTTTACTTTGCTGATTGGCTATGCGTAGGTACACATAGCCTCACACGTAGTGGCGGATCTACACTCAAGTTAGGGGTCAGATGATCCCGGTTAAATATTTTTTACTACTACAACTATTGAACCCATTTTAACAAAAAATCATACTACAATAGCCATGACCCCCCTCCCCACACCAACCCGTCACAAATTCCTTTCTGGATGCCCAAAATTCATTGTGATTACGGCACAACCATCACCCTTGTCGAACCCTTTTCGACCTTGCCTCTCTTGGCCCTCGATTAGCATCGCGCGTCTGCCGAAAATCTATTGTGTACACAGGCGCCTCTTTCCGCTCTCGCTATCTCGCAGGCAGCCGTGTTCAGTTCTGATTTAGGGTTTACAGAATGTAAATGATATAACATGGACGAGTGAATAATATGAGACTCATCCGGTCCAATTTTGAGGCCCAAAATCTTTTTAAATGAAGCCCATTTGGTTGAAAATAAATGTAGAAAACACAGGTAGCATTCTTAAGTCCTTGCTCAAAACAATTAATGTGGAAATTAATGTGGAAAAAACAAACACGTCATTCTTAGGTAATTTATCTTTCTTAATTTTAAAAAAAATTATATTGAAGAGAGTTGAATATGAGTGTATAGTTTTTATTCTTTATAAAATTTTTCTTATGTTGATGTAGTTTTTTATTTAAATATATTTTTAAAAGCATAAATATTACAAGAGAAAAAATTTAGAGCCGTCCACTTTTACAAATCTTGTAAATAGTTCAAGTATTAGTGAACTACAAATTGACTTGAAAAACTTACCTGCTGATTCTGGATTAAAAAAATAATTTGATTACCATCCAAATATTATGGTGAGACAGGGCATTTTTCACGATAAATATTATAAGAAATTGGCTGCGGAATAGCATTGGAGATCAGTGACTGAATGATTATTTACTTACATTCATAAAAAAAGATATTTTTAAAAATATTTCTAACGAAACTAATTATGACCAATTTCAAAATATGAAAGTTCGTCGTTTACCGACATAAATAATTATATTTCTCTTAATAAATTTTTATTTTGACCCCACTGACGTAATTTTCTGAATCCGCCACTGCTCACACGTGAATCCAAACGACGCATAATAAAAATTAATTTACTGAGTTCAATCGAATTAACTGATATGTTAATTTTATTAAATTTAATTACTTATTAAAAAGAACAAAATTAAGAATAAATGAAGTCAATTATCGCACAAAAATATTTCAACATCGCCTAATTATCCTTTATAAACTAAAAACAAGTAAACTAATCAAAATAAAAACTGCCTTGTCCCTTTTGTACTTCCCCTTAATTATTACACCATCAATCTGAAACCCAATGCTCCAAATCCACACACTGTTTGGCATTTGTCAAAAGACACATCAATTTCTAATCTAATTAAACAGCATGTAAAGCACCTCATCATCCACCTCCCAAACGGGCCCAATCTTTCCCTTACCCTTTCCATATTAATTAACGGCAAAGAGATTCCGATTTTATCTGCATGATTGATCATATTATTTATAATTTTAAATTTATAGAGGTTGAAATCAAAAGTTGTATTAGTGATAATAAATTATTATCCTCACAATTTCGTATTGATTAATATATCTTTGTCAATTATTATGTAATTTACATTTTAAAGACTATTATATGATGTCAACATTCATGAATTTAAGATTATGCATAATATTGCCATTTTATTCACATTTCTAAACTGATAAGCATATTTCCTTTTCCCTTAAATTTATTATATGGTTGAGACAATTATGATACTTTTAATAAAATCAATTAAATCTGATAAATGTAATTAATTATTCAAAAATCCAATAATTTTTTTTAATTATTTGTATTATTTTTTAAAGGAAAAACTCCCAAAAGATACCCTAAACTACCACCGTTTACTCAATTGCGGTCCGTACTATCACGATTTCTAAAAGGGTGTAATGAAAAATAAATTGGACTGATTTTGGATGATGTTTAAGATCACTTTGTTTGAACACTTAAATATAACTTAACTTATTAAATTTGTTAAGAATTATTGATGATTGAGTATGAAAAAAATGTCATTTTTTATGTATATAAAATTATATTATTTATTTTGATAATCAAACGACATAATATTTGCACACAAATCTAAGTCTTATAATAATATTAATTTAAGAATGTAATGGTAAATTTTATTTTAGAAAATCAGTCCAATTTTTTTCCGTATACTTTTTGAAAATATTGATAGTTTGAACCGCAATTTTTTTTAAAAAAAAGAGGATCAATAATAATTTTCCACTTTCCCTCTTGGAGATTCGTACTCGAGAGCTATAATTCCTCTCAAGAAAAACGCTCACTAACTAAGCTACCCCTCATCCCTTAACCGCAATTAATTAAACGTTTTTAAACTATGAGTATCATTTTGATATTTAGTTATTGTTGTACTGATGAATATTTTATCATCATACCAATTTGATACATAAAATATCTTTTTATTTAAATTTACTGAAAATGACAAAAAAATCTCTGAAAAAGCACAACCCGATTTTCTTTCAGCCTGTCCGAATCTAGCACTTATCTTCTTTCTTCCCAGGTCGCTTCCTCACCTCTCGCCGATTTCAATCCTCTCGATTTCACTGTAATCGACGCCTTCACAACACCCTGTAGCTGCAGCTCAACTCGCCGTGTGACGATCTGTGTTTTGTGTTCGCTGATTCGGAGCTGGTGCGAAGTTGTAGGGTTTCAGGTTTGACCGTTGATTTTCCGATTGAACTTTGCTCTAAGTTGAACTGGCTGAAATTTTCTATTTTTCAAGTATTTGTTTCATTTTACATAATATTTTTGTCGGTGAAGTTTGTCAGAGATAACATGTGAAGCTTGGATGCGCGTGAACCCTAATTCACAGTCATGTATGATTTTGTCTGCTGTGTGTAGAGGTGCTTGGGTTGAGTTATTGATGTGGGGGAAAGGCGGTGAAATTGTTGAAGCTGTAGAATTGTAGATTTGTGGATGATGAAGAGAGGGAAGGATGCAGACAAGGTCGCTGAGCCGATGTTCCCGAGGCTGAGCGTAAATGATGCGGAGAAAGGAGGTCCCAGGGCACCGCCGAGGAACAAGATGGCGCTTTATGAGCAGCTGTGTACTCCCTCGCAGAGGTTTAATGCGTCGAGGTTCCCGTCGAGTCCCGGGATGAAACCAAATCCGAACAGCATCACGCCTCCTGCCTCTTCCAACCAGGTTAGGCTTGCGTAATAAAATTAGTTAGTATTTTTAGGCTCTCGTGATTGGATGAGTTGTGTTGTATATATGCTGGTAACTTCTAACACAACCATTTAGTTGGATATATAATTCGGCACTCGCCATGATTTGCTCTTATTGACGTGACACGCCCTTCTGTTAGCACGATCGACATTTGGTTTCATTTGCTATGTGTGTATTTTGACAACTCTTAATCATTTTCGGTCTTTACTTTTAGCTTTCGTACAGTTACGGAGATGTTGATGTTTTGATGGAAGTGGAGAAGTGAGGAGTGGAAACTTTTTGGATCATCAGCATAATATGCTGTGGGCATACTTGATCATATTGATGGCTCTTTCATTTCACCGCACTATTCCGTGTTTTATGCATGCTCGGCGAGATTATTACTCACTATAATTATCTGTTTTCACGCTTGTAGGTAAGTAATTATGGAAAGAGTCTGTTCCCTCCGCTTCATGTCCCGCCATCAATGCCAACACCTCAGCCCGAGAGGCCTGAAAATCTCTCTAGCCGGGGTATGAATTTGAACTCCTATCCGCTGGTAGACCTGGAGCAGAGACAGAATAATGGGGATGAAGATGATTACACGGTCCCTATATATTCTCGTTCGGACATGTGTCATGAACATGCTCCAAATCGTGGGAATTCAGGAGCGGCTAAATCATTCAACAGTCCTTTATATTCAAATCATCCAACGAAGAATATGTCTTCGACACGTGTAAATTTGGAACAAAATAATTCCCCCGTGCCAAATAGAGAAGGTCGGGAAAATCAGGCTTGTATGCATCCAAAAGAAACAATGTCTACTGTGTCTGATTCTGGTAAGCATAGTTTAAGAGTGCGTTGTAGAGAAATGGTCGATCGGCATATCAAGCCAGCAAATGAATCTTCACCTCGAGGATTCTGTGATCTCTTGACGAAGGACAACAACAGGCAGTGTGACACAAATTCTTCGGTGCAACAGAAATTCACAACCCGGTTAGCGGGTGAAGGTGCACATAATGCTGGTGATATTGAGGCGTTTAGCAGAGACACGAGCTATGGAAATGTCTCTAGACAGAGAAGTATTCTGCACAGTGGAGTTGGCGACCAACCATCAGTGGAAAATATTGATAACGGCGATGATGTCTCTGAAACTTCCATGGTGGATTCTATGTCGGGATTGGAAATTACTCCTGATGACGTTGTAGGCATCATAGGCTACAAGCATTTTCTGAAAGCAAGAAAAGCAATTGCCAAGTAAGAACCTAATTTTGCAGTGGATGTTTTCATTCCATTTCGTCGTTTTGTTTATTTGTGCTCTGTAATTTGATCAAAGTGATTTTCTTACTGGGTGTATAAGTTGAGCCACGTCAATGGAGTTTTACTGATACACATATGCGTTGTCTTTGGGAAATCTGATAACGCTTCATTCTTACTCCTTTTTGCAGCCAGCAAAGAGTGTTCTCTGTGCAACTTTTCGAGCTGCACAGATTGATACAGGTAAGATTGATCTCATTTAATTTAAAGTCGGCATATAATAAGATCTCATGAATTATGGTTACAAGAAGAATGCATTGTTGTCTAATTTATGTCAAACTAACAGGTCCAGAGGCTAATAGCTGGATCACCCCAGCTTATGATTGATGACAATGCATATGTTGGGAGCGCTCTGAAAGGACCTCCTCCAAATAAAGTTCTGCCACTGGAATATGCCATCAAACCACCACTGCATAATTCGAAACCAAAAAGCCATTCTGAGAAGCCAAGCCGCGATGCGGAATGCACTGCCGAGAATGGTGTAAAAGCTAATGGAAGAAATGGGTCTAAGGTGCCAAGTTATGGTCCGTTTTCAGGAGATGTCCCGCCTGCACCTAACGACCCTAGAACTGCTCCGTGGTATTATCCTCAACCCTCGGGGCATCAATGGCTGGTTCCTGTAATGTCTCCATCAGAAGGACTTATATACAAGCCTTATCCAGGTCCCGGCTTCATGGGCCCAGCAGGCGGAGGATTCGGCCCTACGGGAGGGGTATCCGATCCTGCCGCTCCATTTGCACACGGAGGTTTCATGAATCCTCCGTACGGTTATTCCACTCCTTACTTTCCCCCGTACGCTCCTCATCCACAAAACCCTGGAATTCCGCCTGGTCAGAATTATTTCCCCCCATTTTCTATGTCGAGTGCCAACCCCGCCCACTCAAGTTCAGCCGTGGAACAAATGCATCCGTTTACAGGCCCCGGAGTTTACAGACAGCCGCCCCAGTCCACTAGTGGGGCCAGCAACCCTAACCAGCTACCAAACCAAAGCTCCTGCAACCTTCAGAAGCAGTCTAGCGGAACGGCTTCGCAAGCTCGAAAGGCTCGGCAACCAAAAGACAACAATGGATTACAAGCAAGTACAGCTAGCAGCCCTCTTGAAAGACCACAACCAAGAGGAGGTAGAGGAACAGCGCAGCAAGCCACTGCGCCCTCCGTGGAAAGAAGTAATCCGCTCTCACTCTTTCCCACAAATCCTCCCGCCACCAGTGAACCATCCTCTCCTCCCCCGCCTCCATCCCGTCCCGTTACCTACCTGCCCAAGGTAATCAAAGTCGTTCCTCACAATGCAATATCTGCCACTGAATCTGCAGCTCGTATTTTCCGGTCCATACAGCGAGAGCGGAAGCAGCAAGACCAGGACACCGTCTAGCTCTCATCGGCTATCCTGCTCGATGATCTCAGGCAGGCTCATGCTCCTCCTTCGCTCTTCGCTTCCCAGTTGTGCTTCAGTTTCTGTTTTGGTGTACTTCTTTATGCATTCTCCGCCTTATCATACTCTGGAATGAGTTTTGCTCCTGATGACAGGGTCTATGTTCAAGATCATCTGTACATACATATTGTCAGTGACCTGTTGTAAACTCTGTATGATTTACTGTGTTGAACTTGTATGTGCATCGCGCATCATAAAATGTGCAATAAGCTTTCTTTTAGACTGTGTTTGGTTTAGGGAAAGTTGCGTGGAAAGAAAAATTTGATGGAAAATATAATGGAATTTAAATTCTTAATGGAATTTATTTCATTTTTCATTTGTTTGTTTATTATGAAATGTTTAAAGTTCATTTATTATTGTTATTAAATAAATTTTTTCATACAATTTTGTATCAATTTTTTTTCATGAAATTTTTCATCTAAATCAAATAAAGAATTTCTCTAACTTCCCGTTTAATTTTTCTTTCCATCTAACTTTTCTTAAATCAAACAAAACCTTAGGTCTTATTTTGTTGCACTTATTGAGCTCTATTAAGAGTTGATATCTTATTATATTTAAGCATACAATGAACCGACTACTTGTTCTTTTTCTCTTAATAAATGTTTGGAAAGTCTTAATGATTTTTTATCAATATTATATCTGAATCATTCAAAGGCGATATTTATACGATTATTATAATTATCTATTTATTTTTTTTATATTTTTCTAGAATCAATCCTGTCCGGATTGTATTTCAATCATAATCAGCAGCTAGTTTCTTCAATCAGAATATCAGACACTTCATAAATAAATAATATTTTTATAACATGATTATAAATTTTATTTTTATTTTTATGTTGTAAAATTATAATTATAATTTAATTTTATATTAATAAATTATTATATATTAAGATACTTAAAAAACAAATTACCAAATGAAAAAAATCATTCAACAATCATATGTGGTTTGACCGGTGGTTTGACCATTCAGATTCTGATACAGCATTCAACATTCAACTCTTAATTTTATAAAACGACACCTTAATCTCATTGAATTTTGAAAATGGATGAATGAAAATGTAATGTTAATTTTGATGAAGAAATTATTTTTATTAAGATTTGGTATAAAAATATGCAGTAAAGTATGAAGGGAGTAAATTTTGAAAGTACTGAGTACATCACGTGAATTATGAAAAATAAAAAGATAACATGTTATGTTTGGGTGGTAAAAATTTTTGACTTTTTGATGAAACTATACATGAAATGGTCTATCATTAAGTACCTGATAAATTCGGAGTTTTATTTATTTTATATTTTAATTTTAAATACTGTACCTAATATTAAATAAATATTTTTCTCAGTCCGCTATAAATATCGCCAAGCAGAAGCTTTTCAGTTAAACACTTTTTATCCAATTTATTACTGCAAAATCGGGGAGAAGCTAGAGAGAGAGAGCGCGCGAAGAAGCGGGAACGTTGAGAAGACGATGTTGATGATCGCTGCGGATCTGGAGAATCTCACCGACCTGCAGCCTCAAGGCGGCCGGGCCTGGACGATCCCGACTTCGATGATCATTTCAAGGTATAAGCTCGACGCTCCGATTTTTCTTCATATACTGCAGAATTCGCATGGTTAATCGCGATCAATTTCCGTGGCTGGCTAGGTTTTATGTTCTAGTGTGTGTGTGTGAATGTGAAGTGTTGGTACTTGTTTGATTGAGCTGATTTTCTGCATTTTCAGTCGGTGACAGACTTCGTTTTAACTCTGCCGGTGATGATCGAGTTAGCTTCACGCGGTGGTTGTGTTTGTTTGAGGAGTGTTCACTTGACTGACTTCTGATTGTGACTCTGAATGCAGTTTTCCACTCTCCGTTTCATCATCTACAGCACAGTTCACAAGGTTAATGGTTATGAATTTCCGTGGATGGTTAGATTTTGTGTTTCAGTGTGTGTGCGTGTGTGTGAACGTGAAGTGTCGGTACTTGTTTGATTGAGTTGATTTTCTGCAATTTCTGCTGGTGATGGACTTCGAATTAACTCTGCTGGTGTTGATCGAGTTTGTTTTATGTTGTAATTTGTGTTTGTTTGTGCAGTGTTTACTTGATCGACTTTTGATTGTAATTCCAAATGCGTTTCTGGACTCTGAATTTTGGGAGACGAGTGGAAATGCGGTGATAATTGCTCTCCGCTATTGTTTTGGTTGTTTCTTTCCATTTGCATGTGCTTGATTGTTCATTCATTTAAGATTACGGAATTAATTCATGATATGATCAATCAATGTTCTCACTGTGCCATTATTGGTATTATTTTGATGGTTTTTCTTTGTGTGATTTGAGCTCTATTCATAGGAAACGACATTGAGTTTTGATACGCATAGCATGAAGATGCTATGAAATTTTAGGTTCTCATGTCCTGTAGATTGTTTCTTGACTGCTTACTTTGCTTTTCTGTGAATATTGATTTATTTCAAATTTCAACCACATTTTAATGACTGTCTCCTTGTCATTGTTTTAGAACAGTTGGAACTGTTTCGCGGAACATGTGGTCTGGCATAATATTTAGAAATCGTATATGCTGTTGTTGTGCTGGCTTGTCTTTTTTCTGGTTGCTTGGATTCAATGCTTAACACAGATTATGAAACTCTACCTTGTTGTATGTTGCCTCTAGGTAAAATATGGTAGCTATGGAGAGGCAAGTCAGAAAGGAAACAGTGGTCGGCTTGAGTTAGACTGTTTCGCAACCTAGGGACAAGTGTGAGTGCCGTCTGCTTCAAAAGGTTCAGAATTGACATGTACTTATTAAAGAAAATCTAGTAGTTATTTGACATGTTTGTCTTCCATGTTATAACTTTTTTTCATTTGTGTTCATTCAAGATGTTATCCTCTAACTGTCTTGTTGGCTTGTTACTACTTTTTTACAACTCTACTTCGCTTCCTGACTTTACAATTCATCACTTACTGTCATCTAACTTCTGTTTATCTTCAAAAACTTTTAATATTGACTGATCGCTGCGGATCTGGAGAA
>NQLW01000039.1:5716875-5728498 GCA_002312845.1 Kalanchoe fedtschenkoi | reverse complement strand
ATAATGTTAAGAAATCATATATGCTGTTGTTGTGCTGGCTTGTCTTTTTTCTATTTGCTTGGATTCAATGCATAAAACAGATTATGAAATTCTATTTTGTTGTTTGTTGCCTGTAGGTAAAATGTGGTAGCTGTGGAGAAGCAAAACAGTGATGGGTTTGATTTAGACTTTTTTGCAACCTAGGGGCAAAGGTGAGTGCCGTCTGCTTCAAAAGGTTTCAAGGTTTCAGAATTGACATGTACTTATTAGGGAAAATTTATTTTTTATTTGACATGTATGTCTTCCTTGTTATAATTTTTATTTCATTTGTATTCATGCAAAAGGTTATCCTCAAAATGTCTTGTTGACTTGGTACCACTTTGCTACAACTCTACTTCACTTACTGACTTCACGATTCATCACCTACTGGCATCAAACTTCTGTTTGACTTATTTTGTAATGTTGAGTGATTAGCAGACTGGAAACCTTATTTTTAGATGACTGAGTAAATGCGTCAATAAAATCGGAAAACTTCATTTTTTTTTTGTGTCTGATTGTACTTCGTGGAAAATTTTCATATCTTTGTTTTTGTGATATTAAAAAATCATGAGTGAAGGAATAAATTGATGTATTTTGGTATTGATGTCATTCTAGTTTGACTACATCTGATCGACAAGTGTTCTGAACATTGGACATAGCTAACTAATGTAATTCGCTTCTTCAACTTTTTAGTGCAAGCTTCGTGGACGTGATGGAATGATTACCACTATTCCCGTTCTGGGTATGCCTTCGACACTAGAACTCAGCGAGTTGAGGCAATTCGCCTCACTTATGTTGCTTGAGTGGTGAGGATATGAAACTTGTGGTTTTTTGTTTGGTGCTGGATGGGGAGTGGGGGCTGTAAGTCCACCCTCTCATTGCATGTTTCAGTTGTTAAACTGTGAATTACTTTACAAGTCTATTTCTTTGTGAAGATATGTAGTCATTTCCTCACAGAGACTGCTTGTACCCACCTCTTGTTAGAGAATTAACAAGATGACGCTTAGAGCACATAGAGACAAATTACGTGACTGTTTAATTTGCGTGTTTCATATTTGTGGTACGATATTCCCGGTACAGAGAAAACGATAACAAGAAAAGGATATTTCAAAATGTCTGGTTGTGTCCTATAATCCATACTTCCCTCATCTTCAGCTTACACATTTGTGTAAAATAGTACAAAACTGTCATTTATGCTGCTCATTAAGACCGCATTAATATGGTTTGCAGTCTCTAATATCTATTTGAAAACTCGTACTGTTAATGACTCGTAACTGTTTGCTATTTGTATATCTCATTCTCATCCAAACATTGTTATTTTATATGAAGCTGAATTCAATATAATTGAAAAAAACATCGTCATTTCATGATATGGGGTCTTGGCTGGATAGGCATTTACATTTCGTATTAGTTTCTGCTCCTGTTCTACGTTTGTGCTGATGTTAATTTTTTGTGGCAGATAAGTAAAACTGTTTACGAAAATAATGATCGGACGAGTTTACCGAATATGGTGAGAATTGTGAAATCCAGTGCATATATTTGACTTCCGTGCTACATCTGACATGTTGAAGTGACTGCACCTTATGTTTAGTTTTAACCCTTCTCATGATGACATGCTAATGTTTCAGTGAGTATATATCTGGTGAACTGGGTGCTACAATACTTGCGTACTTATATCAAATAATATATGAAATCGAAAGTGCTTAAGAGTTGTTGATGGCAGTAGTCTGTCTCTTCCCATGGTATGACAATGTTTATATAGGGAAAGTTAGAGATAATTTCTGTTTGGTTTAGGAAAATTATTGTGGAAAGAAAAATAAGAGGGAACACCAACAAGGTGTTGGTCTAGTGGTATTGGGTGTTGTCTAACAACCCCAAGGTCCTGGGTTCAAGCCCTGTTGGTACCGCATTTGTACGGCCCACTTCCACCAAGGGGAAGTGGGGAACCACTATCGATCCCCTTTTAAAAAAAAAAACAAAAAAGAGGGAACGTCACATAAATCCTTTGTTTGGCTTAAGTGAAAAATTGGAGAAAAAACTTAAAAAAGTGGCATGAAAATAAACATAGAAAGTATAGATTCATGACTATGAAAAATAACACTTGATATGTTCATTGGAACCCATCAATAAATTTAACTCCCCATTTCCCTCTCACTTTCCTTTCATACTTATTTTCTCTAAACCAAACAGAGCCTCAAAATCTTCAAATAAACGCATGAAAGGTTGTATGTTGAGGAATGCAGATAATATTCAGCTTTATAACATTAAATAGTCTGCTGCAACTGTCCGTTTTTACATGGATCTTACTTGAATAAAAAGGGTTGGATTTATGGAGTTGATCCCATACAACAAGGGGATTATAAGTGCAGATATTGAGTGCTGGTTCACTTATCTGTAAATATTTGAACAACTATTCACTATCAATAAAATAGGATAAATGATGGGGAACAGTTCCAACTTATTTTGTGATCATGTCTCATATTGTCTATACACTTAATTGCCTGTATCTTGTATCATGTCTAAGACTGAGCGTGATGCCCAACTTAATAGACATGGGTCTTTCTTTGGTAGGAAGGATCCTTCAGCAGCATGAAACCAGATTGTCATGTCATCATCCATCACAATGCTTTAATAATATCGTGTGTTTGCAAACATCAAGGGATTGTGGTTATCTCAACTTACTAATGACAAGAATCAGTTACTGGCCGGCCGTTTGAAGGAGCTTTCGTAACTGTGGTTACAGGATTTTCACCTAGACAATGAGCGTGCTTCTTGGGAAGAAAGGCGGTCCCAGCTTGAGCTGCTCAAATTGTCAGGTACCATGCTACATACTCGGCATCGGCTTCCTACACAAGCCACTAGAATGCGCCTGTTTGCACCTGCCAAGCCATGATGCTTCATGTATCCTACTGTAAGGCGGGAGATGCGGAGCAACTCACGACGGCGGCGGCTTCTTCTCCTTGAGCCTTCACTTGGTTGAAGCGTCGTCGTCTCTCAAGAGCGGGAACACCATGGTCTAAACGTCTCCGTTTTGTTCTTGCTCCAGTATAAATATTCTCCTTTCTCCTCCGTTCAGGTTGAACTTGATTATATAGCTACTCAATTTTTCTGAATAAAGGAGATCGTTATTTAGCTACTCGATCCAGAAATCCGAAACCCTAGATCGTGTTTCACCTACGTTAAGAGCATCACTCTTGCTCTTATTTGGCCTCCTGTGTCAGAGCCTCAGAGGCTTCCGTTTTTTGCTCATCCCTTGAAGTCGTTGTCTCCAATAAATCATGGGATTGACCCTTTGCACCATACTTGGTGAGTGATCTATTAGGTAGCTTCGGGGTCGAACAAAGACTGCATCAATGAGCATCACATAATTTTGGCATCAGCACATATAATCGCTGTTAGCACTAAATTACAGCAGTGTCACGATCTGAATTTTTTACGAGCATCAGATGCACCAAAAAAGTTATTAAATTGTCAACAATTATAGTTTGGAATGGTTTGATTATGTTAGATCCGGCACAGCTGATATGGGCGCCTTTGAAGCCTTTGATGTGACCAAGCGACAATTTTTATCAGTCATAGTGGGAAAGAAATGGTTTGATTATCAAGATTAATAGCATCAGATAAAACCAAACATAAAATTATTTTCTCTCATTTTTCTTTCCGTCACATTTTCTCCAAACCAAACACAGCCTAAAAGTTGCAGTTGTCAAGTCATAGTATTGTCAAATCATCGTACAGTGAAGTCACATGTTAGATTATCTGCTCTACCCACTTCAAGATTTTACACCTAAGTCTTGAAGTGGGTAGAACAGGTTACCTAACATGTGACTTCACTATACTTTCACTGTATTATGACTTGACAATACTATGATTTGACAGATGACAACAGTCATTAAGCATCAAGTAAAGCAATTGCGCTGGATGGTTTTTCTTTTTAGCTCATCAGTTGTAAAGATGATTAATTAAATATTTCACTAAATCTCGAAAACAATGTTTCCAAACAATCAGAGTGTCGCAAAGTGAGTGATTTCTTCCTTAATATTCGCAAAACAAGTTCACAATCACAACTAGCATATGCAATAACAAACATTCATACGTTGATGCCAGAAGTCCATTTAAGATACTTTACCTATCATTAAAATCAAATTGAAACAATATATTGAAATCCACAACAAATACAATCTGCCATGTGAACTGTTTTCCGGGTAAAATTTTAGCGTTTACCTTTGATGGTCCCTCAATGACCAAAAAGGATAGGCACGCAACATTTTCAGCCTCAGTTCTGCAACTCGCCACTTCCAGTAGTGCCTACTTGAGATTGCAATCGTCAAGTGATATTGCACATTATGGCTTTCTTGAAATTTCAGATGAGTCTTTTACATACAATCGTACTTCACCAAAATGAAATAGAATCTAAAACAATATGATACTACTATAAGGGAACATGTCAGTCAATTGTTGTGTCAAAAATAGGTATATATCTCGTCTATGTGGTCAATCATCAAAACATCGACAACAAACAGTATGATGAAACTGTGACAGATGATCCATATCAAATGCTAAATCAGGTAGAAAGAATAGTGTCTTATGTGCTGAAGAAAAACAAGTCTAATGAGAAAGGCGAATGATAAGAGTATAAGACATTTTGGAATCGAGCACATGTTTCAGTGCAGATTGAGATCTAGCAAAATCAGGCCTAACATGGATTCTAATTACAAGATTACTGGATACAATGCAAGCATTTGAGGATCCCCATGAAATGAAGAAGGCCTGCAGATTTGTCCAGTGACAAAATATAACCTTAGTAATAGAACTGACAGTAAAATCAAATTTTTTTCTCAGGAGAAAGGTATATACAGCAACACCTCAGACTTGGCAAAGGCTTCAAGTGAATACAATTCTGATAGATAGGTTGTTCGGGTCGTGAAATGCTGAGATAGTAGAAAACTGGGTTCAGCCGTTCTCAGGACATGAATGTTATGTTTATGCACTACAGAGAGTATCATAGAGCCAGTTATCTCAACCTCATCATCTACAAATACAACTCTTTAATCACGTTTGGTTCCCTTTTTAATCACGTTTAACAAACGTGATTAATGCAGCTGTGATTGAAGATCAAGTACCAAGCGTGATTAAAGATTGGACATCTTTAATCACGTTTGATACTTAACTGGCGTGATAAAAAATGTTACCTGTTTAATCACGTTTCTATCTTAGTAGGCGTGATTAAAGATGTCCAATCTTTAATCACGCTTGGTAAAAACAAATGTGATCAAAAATGTCAAATCTTTAATCACGCTTAGTAAAAACAAACGTGATAAAAAATTGGACATCTTTAATCACGCCTGTTACAACAAAACATGATTACAAATGTGACATTTTTTATCACGTTTCCTAAGTTAGAAACGTGATTAAAAATGTGATAATTTGATCACGCCTATTAGGTATCAGACGTGATTAAAGATTTGACATTTTTTATCACGTTTGTTTTTACCAAGCGTGATTAAAGAGTATAGATCTTTGATCACGCTTCTGGCCCTTAAGCGTGATCAAAGATGGAATGTTTACAATCACGTTGCATCTTAGAAAACGTGATTAAATTTATTTATTTTAAAAATATTTTAAATATTAATAATTTATACACATTTTTAATTGTTTGTAATTGCACTAAAAGCGTAAAATAAATGGAAAATATCATAATTTTTATAATGTCATATTCGAACAAAATACAAATTGAGCCGAAGCAAGTTTAATCTACATAATGTCAGAATAAACCGGATGCTACTGACCGTCTGTAGAACTCGCATACAAATCCCGATTTCTTCTCGAATCTCATCTATATCCTGAACAGAGTATGGGGAAAGATCCGTGGATAAAAAATGCACAAAATATTATATAATTAATATCATTTTCAAGTACTGCAACCCATCCATGAAATGGAAATATATACAATTAATTGATTAAAAAGTACCTGTTATAATCCGTGTACTGCAAGATCAGGTCTCTCGGCCAGTCTCGACACAATAGTCTTCATGCTGCGTAGCACATAATATCCGCATTTCTTGCTATCTTTAGGTTGCTTTGGACTCTTTAAATATGTATACAATAAAGAATTAAAATAATTATAATGAATGCAAAAACTTTCAAATAACTTTTATAATTAGATGTTGATCAATTTAACATGACCTACCAAAACATACTCCAACATAGGTTCATCTCGGAATCCAAATGACATACGCCATTTCTTCAGTGCACTATAAAAAGATACACATGTGAGAACAGACTAGAAATAATTTAGGATAATATGATATTCAAGTAAACATGCTTACCGCTTTAGAGATGTAACCAAAGCCGGTGGGAATGCTTCGTTCAAGAAGTCAAGATAATAGACTCTATTTTGCATTGGGAAGATCACAGCAAGTGTCCAGTGCCACCTGCAAAAAATAACCCATTTAAAATTGAAATGTTCAAATCTCGAAAACTTTTCTGAAAACTTCATTTCTAGTTAATGGAATATGGGCGGTACGTTCTTCCGTATTCAAATTGAAGTGTTTCTTACGACGTCGGAACGGATGATCTATGGGAAGCCACATTCTGTGATCCATATAAATATATTTGCGACACTTAGCCAAACGGCAAGAACTTGTGCACTCCTCACAAATAGGACATGCTTTGTAACCTTTGACATTATAGCCCGCTAGATTTCCATATGCTGGAAAATCATTAATAGTGCAGAAAAGTATAGCTTTCAGGATGAACTCATGCTGAGTTACTGCATCATACACATTCACCCCAACATCCCACAAGGTTTTAAGATCATCAATTAACGGTTCCAGAAATACATCAATATCATTCCCCGGCTGTTTCAGTCCTGATATAATCATTGTAAGCATAACATACTTCTGTTTCATACATAGCCAGGGTGGAAGGTTGTAAACACATAGCACAACCGGCCACATGCTATGTTGACTACTGAGATTTCCATAGGGATTCATGCCGTCAGTGCTTAGTCCAAGTCTAATATTTCGAGGATCTGACCCAAATTCTAGATATCTAATATCGAAAGTTTTCCATTGATTTGCATCAGCAGGATGCCTGATATATAGATCCACTGTACGACTCTCTGCATGCCACCTAAGTAGTTGAGCATCTCTTGTATTGCCAAACATTCGATGAAATCTCGGTATTGGCGACATATACCAAATAGTCTTGACAGGCCCGCCGGATGTCTTCTTATTCGGGTCACCCTTGTGCTTGTAACGTGCGGCACCACATTTAGGACATTCAGAAAGTTCAACGTATTCTTCCTATATAAAATGCAATCATTTGGGCACGCATGTATCTTCTCATAATCTGCACCCATTGGAAAAATTACTTATCTGGCATCATAAGCTCTAGATGGTAACTCGTTTTCATTGGGAAGCATGTCCTTTATGAGTACCAAAAGCTCAGTAAAAGACTTATCACTCCAACCATGTTTAGCTTTTAGGTTGTATAATGTGAGAATCGTCGTGAGTTTAGTGAACTTTGTACAACCAGAGTACAAAGGAGTCTTGGATGCGTGCTTCAACGAGCCAGACACATCTTCAGCTTGATCATATAAGTTCTGAGCAATATTGTCGAACGTTCCATCGATATTGTCGGGTTCGTCTTCATCATCAGCATCATGCAAAATTGTATCAGATTGTGAAGTTTCCTCAACTTTACTACGTTTTGCGCCAAGCTTCTCACCGTGAAAATACCACACGTCGTATTTCGTGTCAAATCCATGACGGATAAGATGAGTCTTCACCTCTAGTATAGTAAGCCTAGCTGCATTCCAACATTTCCTACACGGACAGCTCACATACTTTTCTTTCACTCGTTCAGCGTGTTGACGTGCAAATTCACAAAATTTATTAACTCCCTCTTCATATTCGTCACTTAATCGATTAGCAAACATCCACTGGCGAGGTATTTTTGTACTATACGATTCGATGAAATTTTAACAACCGTAAACGCATAGACATTAAGTGTGGAGTTTTTCTTAATTAAATAATTTTTATATTTATTAACTATATTAACAAATTGGGGCTTAATCTTAATTAAAAAATCACATCTACAATGACTACAAGGCCACATATTATTATAATAGCTAAAATCATATAATAACATACGTAATGGATTAAAGGTACCTTTTTATGACCAGAACGCCTGATGCTTCCAAAAAAATAATATTCCCAAGACGTTTGACCCCACACTGCCAAGGTTCACCATAAATTTCGATTTCACACACATGCATAGAGACAAAAATACAAAATCAATGGAAATACAACACTTACGTAAAGGATTAATGGTACAACAGAACTGCCACGGATTAAAGGTAATGGAAATATAAAATTAAGTTCGGTAAATCCAATGGGAAATACAACACATACAACACGGCGGTGGTAACGGTGGCGGCAGCAGCATGATACAATCGGATACAATCGGCGGCAGCAACGATGGTCGAAACGGATTGATAAGAACAATGCGGCGGAAATAGATTAAATCGGTAAAACAGATCTTCGATCACGTTTCATAAAACGAAACGTGATCAAAGGTACAACAGCCATAGATCGGGAATGGGTGATTAATTCTGACCGTCAGATCGTCCGATCTTTAATCACGTTTCCTATGAAAGAAACGTGATTAAAGATATACCATATTTTTTATCACGTTTCATGGTAACAAACGTGATTAAAGATCGGACGATCTGACGGTCAGAATTAATCACTCATTCCCGATCTACGATTGAGATATCTTTAATCACGTTTCGTGTTATGAAACGTGATTAAAAATATGGTATATCTTTAATCACGTATCTTATTTTTAACCGTGATTAAAAATTGTGCATATTAAACTTTATAAATGATTTAATATTTTTAATCACGTTTACCATACAAAACGTGATTAAAGATTATATAACTCTAATCACGTTTTTTAAATTTGAGCATGTTTAAAAATCATCAACCGTGATTAAAGATTTTAACAAAACATGATTAAAGATCTGTGATCATTTTTAAATACAAAACATGATTAGAGAAAATTAATTAAGTGAGAAATTATTTATACTGGCTGTGCTAGTTATGTAAAGTTTATTTTTTCTTATCATAATGTGTGATAATCTAAAATTAAATTTGAATTTTTATTTTCAGCAATAGTTCTAATCATTTCATTATAAGTATAATCGATCAGATACTTGTATGAATATATATGCATATGTAAGTGAAATAATTCAAATTTGAGATCACATAAAAATAAAATTTTGATCACTAGAAGTTCAAACTGACTATATGTATTAGGAGTTTAAATAAAAAAAATATAAACTGACAAATCGAATCAAAACGAACCAAACCTATAGGTTCGGTTTGGAATGTTAGTGGTTTGGTTACGGTTTCAAATTTTGAAAAACCGATGACTAATGATTCGGTTTGGTTTTTAATTTTTGTCAAACCGAATCCATCCAAACCAAACAAAATTGGGATTTAATATGCAAAATCTACTATTTAGTAGTTCATCAAAAAATTAACCGAACCTAGCTAACTGAATCGAATCATGTGGTTTGATTCGGTTTGGTATTTTGTAAGACTAGCGGTTTGGTTCGGTTTCAAATTTCCCAAACCGATAAGCCACGATTCGGTTTGATTATTTTTATCAAAAACTGAACCGAATCGAATCACAATATTATCACAACTTATACCCAATTGAGATATGGAATTACCATAATTTGTAAAAAGTGTTGCAATGACAAAAAATTACATTCAGAAACGACTAATAGTATCACAATACTTAGCTCCTTGTGCTTTCCTCTCAGAAGTCTTGTCATGCACAATCATCCATAATCATCAACATAATCATCATCCATAATCATCATCCATAATCAACATAAATGTTTTATTTAAGAAAAATCAAGCGAATTCACATGATGAAAGCAAATTAGACAAAAAACGAATGTACAAAATTTCATATTATCAACATTAATCTCTTTTGAGTTGTAATTAAGAATGAAATTTTCAAATTGAATGTATGTGAAAATCATATATATGTTGTTCAATTATATATAAAAAATTATTCAAAGGTGAAATATATTTTTATTCACGTTAGTTAATCAAAAAAAGTATGTAAAAAATTATTTGATCATGTTTTTTTATCACGTTTTTCGTTTAACAAGCGTGATTAGAGAAATGTCCCACAAACAATCAAGTTTAATGGTTGAATGAAGCGTGATTAAAAAAATATTTCTAATCAAGTTTTGTGCAGCGGACGTGATGAAAGATGTTATCAATAATCACGTTTTCTTATAAGTCGACGTGATTAAAAACTAGATAGTTTAATAATCACGTTTGTTACAAGACAACGTGATAATTGTGATAATAGTTAATCACGTTTACTAAATACAAACGTGATTAAAAACACACATTTATAAAACAATGTCGTTTTGCTTATATTATTGATCACGTTTGTCTTAACAAATGTGATTATAAAGTGTAATTTTTGATCACGTTTGGAACAAGTAAACGTGATTAAAATTAAATATGTTATTAATCACGTTTGTGTTAGATAAATGTGATTATTTTTTCACTCTTTAATCACGTTTCTTTACAAGAAGTGTGATTAAAAATACACATGTATAAAACAATGTCATTTTGCGTATCGTATTGATCACGTTTTTGTTAACAAACGTGATTATAAAGTGAACTTTTTATCACGTTTAGATAAAAGTCAACGTGATTAAAAAATGAGTATGTTATTAATCAAGTTTGTGTTAAACAAACGCCATTGTTTTGTCAATCTTTAATCACGTGATCAAAAGCGTGATTAAAAATACATATTAATAAAACACTGCCGTTCTGCTCAAGGTATTGATCACGTTTGTCTTAACCAAACGTGATTAATACTGTCTTATAATAAAACACAGTCGTCTTACTTGTTTTCAATCACGTTTTATGATCTGAAACGTGATTAAAAAGTAAAATATTAAAGATATGCGTTATATAAAATCAAATCTGTACTAGTGCACGTGGTACCAGGAGAAAATGAAATTTACTTTCACTCTTCTTACCCTGTTAGTCCGATTTAATGTACTTCAGTTGATATTATGAATCCATCTGAGATACTTTAATCTATCATTAAATGCAAATCATAGCTAGCCACCACATATATATTGTAATATGCTACAAATAAAATCTACCAGATGCACCAACTTTCTCATCACTAAGTTTTAGCGGTTACCTTTAGTTCCTCGACCACCTACGTAAAGGCGCTCAGCATTTTAAGATCCAGTTCCGCAACTGTCAAAGTAGTGCCCAACGATGTTGCAATCATATATGTGCACGTGATACTTTTCCCTGAAATTTAAAAATGTCTCTTAAAAATACCATATATGTGCCAAACAGAAATAGAATCTAAAACGATTTGAAACCGTAATGAAACAGGCCAGTCTGTTGTTATGAGATAAATAGCTATATCTGTTATCTACGTGGCCGTTCACAAGGTGCCTACAGCTTTTTATATATTCATTAACAACAACTAGGATGATAAAAGCTGATCAAATCGCACAGGCAAATCTTCAATGGGGGGGGGG
>NQLW01000039.1:5693396-5716866 GCA_002312845.1 Kalanchoe fedtschenkoi | reverse complement strand
AGGAATAGAACCTAATGGCTGGCAAAAGAGGTAAAAAGAACATGTATAATTCAAAAGGTGTTAGAACTCTCCTTTAGACCTACATGGATTCTAAATAAATTCACAAAATTATAAGATAAACGCAAATCTGAATCAACAGATACTGATCCACAACAAGGCATCAGAGCTGACAATATTAACAACAAATTTGTTAGAAACAAAATATTCGGACCAGCACGGAATAAGCCACCAGAAAATAAATTTCCAACAGTTGTTCAAAAATTTCTATTAAGGAGTATAACTATCAATAGGCCGCTGTTATTTCAACCTCAGATATAAAAAGTTCAACTATAAAATGAATTTATACTTCCATTCTTTTTCCCTAGTTTAGCTAGATCATACACATTTGATAAATGACTGCCTTTGAGACGATGCCATAATTCCGCTTGAAAATAATTTTGATCCATCATTAGAAGCAGATCGAAAACCACTAAATACTGAAATCTGTCACATTATACCAGCTGCAATATTTTTCAAACTAAAGTACTACTTCTTTCTTCCAAGTTCCAGAGTACGAATTTTTCAAACTAAAGGTGTTAGAACTCTCCTTTAGACCTACATGGATTCTAAATAAATTCACAAAATTACAAGATAAACGCAAATCTGAATCAACAGATACTGATCCACAACAAGGCATCAGAGCTGACAATATTAACAATAAATTTATTAGAAACAAAATATTCGGACCAGCACGGAATAAGCCACCAGAAAATAAATTTCCAACAGTTGTTCAAAAATTTCTATTAAGGAGTATAACTATCAATAGGCCGCCGTTATTTCAACCTCAGATATAAAAAGTTCAACTATAAAATGAATTTATACTTCCATTCTTTTTCTCTAGTTTAGCTAGATCATACACATTTGATAAATGACTGCCTTTGAGACGATGCCATAATTCCGCTTGAAAATAATTTTGATCCATCATTAGAAGCAGATCGAAAACCACTAAATACTGAAATCTGTCACATTATACCAGCTGCAATATTTTTCAAACTAAAGTACTACTTCTTTCTTCCAAGTTCCAGAGTACGAATTTCAGAAGAGTCGAATCTCAAATCTATCTATCTGTTCTCTCTCCTCTTTTTAATCACCAACTCAACACCAACAGAGTTCATAAACTACCGAACGAAACAAAACAATACAAGCTACTGTTGCAGCAGCCATCGATCGCATTTCACGCTACGACGGATCCAGAATATTAAAAACATACAGACGATTAACCTCAGAATATATAAATAATGCCTACTCAGTCAGAAATCAATGTGACGGATAGACAAATAAAAAAACCTTAGAAATCCGCATATAAAAAACATCTAGACGATTAATCTAGTGAATATTGTTCAACCAAATCACAGCTGCGTGCAGATGATTTGATTAGTTCGATTCTCACATTATTTACAGCTTCAATCGAGGACATCATCCAGCACACTACACAGATCGGATGGCAGAGGCGCAGATCCACAACCAGAAAACCACAGCGCATGTCATGCTTTCAAGCTTCAATTACTGTGCGCTGGGAGGATGTGATATGAAAATCATACACAACATTCGAACATAAACGAATCACGTTACAGCACATTTTCTGCAGTTCGCAACTCGAAACAACAACCAAAACCGATAAGCTAAAACACTGGATGACAAAGGAAACAGATCAAATCGATTGGAACGAATTCACTTACGGGAGATACACCGCGGCTCTGATCCCGATCGAAGCCGTCTGGCTGCTAAATTTCGCGTAACCACTCGCGAGCGCGTCCTCAGGTCGCAGCAGCGAATTCATGTCGATATTCGACCGAATTTCACTCCCGATGTATCGATCCGAACCGAAGAGCACCGATCTGCGAAGCTGTTGATCGATCTGGTTGCAGCAGGAGCGTCTCACTCTTCCAACATTCAATTTCGTCTTCGCGCTAATGAAACGATCTGTCTGGCTTTTATAGTCGAACCACGCTGCGTTCGTTCACGTGAAGTTAATGGGCCGGAGTACAAATGAGCTCCAAATCAGCCCAAGATGCCGGGTTTGGTTTTAGGTTATGTTTGGTTTCGTAAAAGTGAGAGTATAAAATGAGAATAATTTTTGTGAGGTTTATATGAGTGTTTTTAACAAAAATATTATAATGAAAATGATCTTTTTGTTAAAAATGTAAAAATATGTATTATCACATCTTTAAAATTTACATTATATCTGTTGAAAATCAATGTCTGATTAGATTAAGTTGGACTAACCCAAAAATATTATAAAGTTAGCTTTAAAAAAAAATCCAACACTAAAGTCTTATAGAAAATTCTATAATCATATGGAAGATGTATAGGGCATATGACATTTTAGTAAAGTATGTTAGTGCCCAACTATAATCTTTAGATTGAATTAATCTCTACTATTCATTAGGTAGGTGATGTAGTATAAATAAATGACTCATGTGTAGTGAGTGGTGTACACTGTACACATGAGAAGTAAATGAGACAAAATGTAGAGTGTGTGTGAGTTTATAGTTTTTCTTAATTAATAAAATTGGTCTTTCATGTGTCGAAAATTCTACAATATCAATCTAAATTCAAAATTTACAATCAGAATTTTGAAGTTAATTATGATCCATATTATAAACAAATGCATAATAAAATTATTTTAAAAATACCAATCATAAAATTAATTCAAAAAAATTTTAAAAATCAAATAATAACTAACCCATGTTTTAAAACACTGTCAAATTTTGAACAGGATTTTTAAGAATGTAGTTCAAATTTTGAAAGTTAATATTTTACTTTTGTTATTTAATGAAGATAGTAGGAGATAAACTAGTAAGTTATTTGTGGATGACGAATGTACTGAGAATATATTGTATGTTTTATTATAGGGAAAAATTCAAAAGGGGTCTTGAACTATTGCGTCCTATCCGATTGCGGTAACTACCGCATTTTCCAAATAAGGGGCATGGACCGTCATTTTTGACGGATCGACCGACTCCGTTAACGAGTCATTCGCTCCGTTAATGATATGTCAAACGGCGTCCTCAAGTCAAATAACAAACTAATAACATGTGAAATTAAAAAAAATATAAACACACACCCTGACACATTTTCTGTAGATGCGACTCCGACAGACTCCTGATGTAGTAGAATTGGGTGTGGTCGTATTTCTGCAAAACGCGGACGACGTTGTTGGAGATGAAGACGGTGTCGTCGTCGCCCAGGACGAACCAGCAGACGTTGTCGAGCCCCAGACGGAGGGTCTCAGAGACGATGCGGGAGATGCGGATGGCTGAGTGCTGACCCTGCTTGTTGGAGTAGGAGAAGCGAGCGGTGTCGGAGGAGATTCAGATTGGTGGGAGATCCAGGTCGGATCCGGGTTGCAGCCCGGTTGAGTCGGTGTCGAGCCAGACGACACCGCGCATGGCGGTGGCGTTGTACCATGTTTTGTTGTAGCTTTTTTGCATCTCCCAAAGCTTGACTGACGCCGCGATTACGAACATCACGGGGCTCAAGTCGGTCCCTTTCCTCGCCTCTGACTCCTGCCCTGATCTGGGTTGCTCAGCTTGGGATAGCGGTGGTGTCGACACAGTTTGTGACAGTAAAATTCCGATCGACGCCGCATGTGGTGGAGGAGGAGGCGAGTAGCTTCAAAGTATAGTCAACGTAGATGCTCGAGACGGCAAGGTTGAGGTAGATCATGAGCTTGGAGAAGAAGGTGTTGGGTCGGGCGGCGGCGGTTGGTGCGGCGGGGCTTCTCATCTGGTGATCCCAAATCTGCTTCGCGGTTTTGGAGTCGCGGTGGATGGTGACCTTCATTGTCGTTGGCCCAACGCATCCTTCTCCGTCCATCGGATCTGCGGCCTGAAAAGATTGGAGGTTTGTAGTGTTTCGGCGCCGTCAAAGAATGTGGCGAAGGTGTTTGTGAAAATGCGTCAGTGAGATATTAATGAAGATGTGACGCTCAGCGTTTGCGAGACAGCTCCCGTTTAAATACCACAACAACACAACGGAACGAACGACTCGTTAACTGCGTGTGTTTTGCATTTTTTTTAATTTCACATGTTATTTAGTTGACTTCAAGACGCCGTTTGACATGTCTTTTAATGGAGCGAACGATTCATTAACGAAGTTGGTCGGTCCGCCAAAAATGATGGCCCATGTCCCTTATTTAGAAAACGTTGTAGTTATGACCGCAGTTGGGTAGGACGCGGTAGTTCAGAGTCACTTTTGAATTTTCTCCTTTATTGTATGGTTAAAAAATGAATATTTATACCCAAATTAGTGAAAGTAAAAATGTGAACCTTATATAGATATAGAAATAATACACCATCCTTTCACTGATCAGGTAAAAATCATACATATTTATATTGAACATAAAAAATATATAAAAAATTAGAACATAAAGCTTATATTTCACATTAAGTGATAAAAGCAAACAAACAACCAAAATTAATGTTGGACGGTGAAGGATGGTGATCAAATATTGGAATGATTACATGTGTATTAGTTGGACGTTGATTTCAAATTGTACATATATTAGGTTAATAATTATAGAGAAATCGTGCTACACGCGATATAGCAACATGTTCAAATATTACTGTTAATATTTATACAATAAAAAAGACTTTTTTTATATCAAAATTAATAATAGTACATTGAACTGTTTGTGTTGTTAGAATAGGTTATTGAACAGATATATTATCAATTTTGATGAATTTACAAATAAATTTTGGAGGAATAATAATAAAATAAAAATATACTAAAAATTTCAGTAAAAGAAGTTAAAAAATGCACTGCTCTAAATCGAGGCAAGTAAGATATAGTTTTAAGTATTTTATTTAACTTGTTATTACTGAATCTTAATTTTTATTTTGATACTTTCTCCGTTCAGAATTATTTGACACTATTCACTTCCAGATTCTGATTTTGACATATAGTTTTATGTGAAATATTAGGGTTAAACGTTATAATAATGAAATTCAATAAGTTCATATTGAATTACACTTCAATAATATATATATATATATATTTAATAACTATATTTCGCATATTGTATCTAGATTATTTTAAGTGACAAATAAAATAGAGTAAATAAACAATTTTAAATTTTTTTTTCTATCAATATAATCTACCAAAATTTTCCAAATCACTAATTTACACATTAAATTTTCTTTAAGAAAATCGGGAAAAGAAAAAAAAAACTTGAAAGTATCACCTAATACCATCCAAGTTTTTTTATTTCGAGAACCAAACACGGCCTTATTCAACTCAAAGAACAAATTGTTAGGGTTTTACGCCAGTGGAGAAGAAGAGTCGCGTCCCCAAATCTGAAAATGTGGAGATCGTCGTGCCAGCTCCGGACCCTCCTGCTCCGGCCGCCGTATCCTCTTCTGCGTTCCTTCTCTTCCTCCGCCGACGAGCTGGCCCTCTCCCTCTCTGCCGAGCTCCTCAAAAACGCCGACGCCGACAACGCTTCGCTCCACCGCCGCCTCCACCTCGCCTTCTCCCACGTCAAGCCCTCCGCCCCCCTCATCCACCGCGTCCTCGACCTCTCGCCGGACGCCGGCAGATCCGCGCTCGCGTTCCACAGCTGGGTCCACTCCAACCCCGACTTCACGCCCTCCGCCGAGACCCACGCCGCTTTCGTCCACTACTTCGGCCGCCGCAAGGACTTCAAGGCCGTGCACGACTTGCTATTCCTAGCCAAAGGACAAAACGACGACGCTCTGATCCTGACCGCCGTCGTGGACAGGTACGCCCGGGCAGGCCGGGCAGCCCAGCTGGTCTCCTTCTTCGAGAAAATGGAGGCCGAATACGGCCTCCCCAGAACTCGCTCTAGCTTGACCGTCGTGGTCGAGAAGCTCTGCGAGCACGGGTTCGCCAGCTACGCGGAGAAAATGGTGAAGAATTTGGCGAGTGAATTTTTCCCTGATGAGAAAATGTGTGACCTCTTGATCAAGGGCTGGTGCAAGGACGGGAAGCTCGACGAGGCGAAGAGGCTGGCCGGGGAGATGCACAGAGGAGGATTCGACATCGGAGCGATGGGGTACAATTCGATACTCGAGTGTGTATGCAAGCTTTGTCGACTGAATGATCCGTTCAGTCTGCCGGCCGAGGCTGAGAAGGTTCTGGTCGTGATGGACGTGGCGAGCGTTCCGCGGGACGTGGAGACGTTCAATGTGTTGATCGACAACTTGTGCAAGATTAGGAGGACGGAGGACGCGTTGGGCTTGTTTCACAGGATGGGGGAGTGGGGGTGCCGGGCGAATGCGCGGACGTTTCTGACACTGATCAAGAGTTTGTACCAAGCGGCGAGGGTTGGAGAAGGGGATGAGATGATCGACAGGATGAAGTCCGCCGGGTACGGGGATCGATTGGATAAGGCGGCGTATTACGAGTTTTTGAAAATCTTGTGCGGGATAGAGCGGATTGATCACGCCATGAGCGTTTTCGCGAAGATGAAGGAAGATGGGTGTGAGCCGGGGGTGAAGACTTATGACCTGTTGATGGGGAAATTGGTGGCGCATGGGCGAGTTGATAAAGCGAATGCGTTATTCAGCGAGGCTTCGAAGAATGGCGTGCCTGTTGAACCTAAAGCGTATAAAAAGGATCCTAGGTTTACGAACAAAGCGCCCGTGGCTGTCAAGAAGGAGAAGAAGCGGGAGACGTTGCCGGAGAAAACAGCCAGGAAGAGGAGGACGCTTCAGAAGATCCGCCTCAGTTTCGTGAAGAAGCCTAAGAAAGGTAGACGCAGAATGTATTGATTACACTACACTTTGCAGGAGAAGGTGGGAAGCGCCGAGCTTCGGGGCACGAATCCACCCCTTATGACTTCTGCGTTGGATTTGTATCATTGCTTGTTCCGATACGGTGAATTACTTATCTGTTTCTTTCCTGCAGACATATCCTCACAGCGGTAACTTTTCCAAACCTTCTTCCTGTTACATCAAATGTTTGATTTTGATAATATCTTATGAAATAAGGATACAAGCCTATCCACATATGCCAGAGATGTTGGCAGTTCCGGCAAAGTTGCTAGAACTATGTAAACTACAGGCGACTTCTGGCGACGTCTATAAATCAAAGAGTTTAATAATACAAACCAGTTTTTTTACAAATGGGAACTGGCGTGTTGAGTAGGGGCATGGCTATCATGCAGTGAAGCCTTTCTCCAGAGAGCTCCAAGGCCCGGCAGGAATGCTGACACAAGCTTGTGCTGATGCGTCGGCCATCTGCTCGTTGGTGATTCCAGCGTTGCAGATGTTTGCTATGGAGCGCATGTGTTTCATGCCGTACTGGGATAAAGGTCCGCAGCTCGTTTCAAATGTCCTGACCTGCATTGAATTGATCAGCAGCACAATGAGTTGGATAGAAGAGAGTGGAAGTTGAGTAAGGAAGTGCGAGCTTAACCATTGATTTGAGGCAGCTCCAGTCCTCAACAAGAGGTTTCCTTGCCGGCCTAGCTGCATTCAACACCTCATGGGCATTTTCAATACCAAAAAGAAGCTTGCCGATTAGGTTGATACTCTGGTCCAGATGCACTCTATGCGACATGGCTTCCATGAACTGTTTCTGAGCTTCATTTTTTCGGAATGAGCCTTCAGGAGCCTTGCGGAACTGCAAATCAAACAGAATGACAAACACAGCTGCTGCGGTTTTTATGAGTTGAATTTTTTCATCAAAGAGACTGACAAACCTTATGCCAAAAGTGAAGGAGATCAGCGTCACGCTGATTGACTGCCTTTGAATGTAACTTCATCGAATTCTCAGCCAGAAACGTGAAGTTATCATTCGCAGGATTCGTACCCAGGTACAGGAAAATATTCTCCTCGCTGAGGCCAATGTCCCCATATTGCATGACATGGGATCCGTATACGTAATTATCATTCGCGGTCCTTGCCTTAACCTGAATAGAGCGTAAATCAGACCAGTTTCTCAGGACATGGAAAGATAAAACTATGGGAAAGTAAGTAGAAGCCACAAAAGATTACTGCTGGATCAGCTATTCAAAAACAACTACCAGTTCATACTGCTGATGCAAGGTTTCTGCCCTTAGATTGTGTACGTCACTGTTCACAGATGTAAAACGAAATGGTTCATATTTACCCAGAAACAGTAGGGGAGAGAACAAAGCATTCCAGTTCCTGGTTTCCACCTACCTGTCCTCCATCCAGGCGACGCTGTACAAGTCACCAAGACAGGTATCGTACTCCGGTGGAGGGCTTGGATTGTCGCCAGGGCAGTAGCATCCCCAGCTGCTCTCTTCAGCGTTGGATGCTGTGGTGGCGTAGATATTCAGCCCGTCGGGCAGAAGGCCCTCGAAGATACTGCCAGCTTCACATGCTTCAAGATAAAATACCTGCACACACGATTACACAGACCCCTTGGATGAATAACTTAACCTCACATCTGGTGCAGTAAGCAGGAATCAGATTGCTAACTTGGGAACCAGTTTACCAAGCTTTTATATGACCCCAAGGCATGTTTCTTCTTCAAGACGTCTATGAGATCGTCGGCATAAAGGAAAGGATAGGTTGGCATTCCTGCAAGCCAGTCTCATGATTCAGTTCATTTTTCAGTGATCAGAAATTCTGAATCAAGTCAGATTTATACACACTGGGTTTCTAGGTAACTAACCGAGTACCCCAGCGCCGCCATGGTCGGTATAGTAAATGAAAATATGGTCATCAGGACCGCTGTCCACCACTTTCCCGCTGCCGCCGGTGATAGCAGTTTTGTTACCGAGTATGGCAGCAAAGAAGTTGTTAACCGTCACCTCGTCTCCCGTGTAATCCTGTCACACAGCACAGAATGATATCACCAGCACCCAACAAAAGAAAATCGTGACAAACAACGTTGAAAGCTATGACAACCTTTGGAACTCCTTCATAAACGTCACTCCCTGTGGGACTGTTGATGATGATTCCTTGCCTCGGATTCTCTTCGTTATACGCGATATCATCGTACATGAAAACAACGATGTTCTCGTCCTTCAATCCGCCTTTCTTGAGGATTTGGTATGCGTGGCAAACATCAGCCTGTAACCATAATCAACCACAGACAGTTGAAACAATCTTTCAACACTGAAACTCAGCACAAGCAACTGGATAAAGAATTCACACAAGAAACCAAAGCAGTAAGGCTGTGTTTGGTTTGAGGAAAGTTACCGAGAAAATGAATCTCTCAAAAAATTCATTTTATATTATTCTTGTTTGGTTTGAGGCGGAAAATTTGTAGAAAGTTGCAAGACACTTTTTAATTTGAACAAAATTTTCATCATATTTTTCATATAATTTTCCATTAGGTTTCCATTCCCAATTTTCTTCGAACCAAACAAAGAATTCATTCTCATTTTCCATGAATTTTTTCTTAAACCAAACACATGCCGGAGTAAGCAACTCTGATAAATCCCAAAACAGCAAAACCACACGAAACACAGCAACTAGCAACTGGGAAATGATGATTGAATTAAAAATTGATAGCTCGTAGATCACCAGTGATGAAAGACTAATTCTCGAAAAAAATAAAATAAAATTAACCCGAATGGGCTTCAAAGAGAAAAAATATCAGCAGGTTAATGAAAACAATCATCTGATGAAAGGATATGAGAATTGGATGATGTGGAGGGACCTGATGGCGGTAATTCCAGTATCCGTTAGATCCGGCGATGAGGACGGCCCAGCGGGTGCCGACGGAATCATCTCCTTCGTTGCGGAAAAATCTGGAGGCGTCGGAGGGCAGCCGGATGAAGTCGTCTGCGGCGGAGCAGGCAGTGAGGAAGCTGCAGATAGCGAGGAGGAGGAGGGCGCGGAAGATGAGAGGAGACATTTTGGTGAGGTAAGAGAGAGATAATATTATTTGAAGATGAATTAAATAGACAAATTTCTTTTTTTTTCTAATTTGTTTTTATTAGTTGTATTTCAACAGTGGAGGAATAGAATCTCCACTCAATTGAATCTGCAACACTCAATTGTCATTTGTCTGCTGGTGATTAAAATGCTGGGCCTGGGTTTTTTGCGTTTTGTTTGAAGTGGATTGCCGTTCTGTCATTGTCTGTTACCGTTGAACTTTGTTCTAAAAAGCGGCCGCCTAGCCGCCTAGGTGTCCGATTAGTCTCTGAGCGTTTTAAAAACGCTCCATCTAGCGCCTAATTATTTTATATATTTTATTTTTAAAATAAAATTAAATTTTATAGGCATAATTTTATAATTAATTATTAAATATATTATTAATATATATAACTCTGCCTAATCATCCGATTAATCCTTCCACCTAATCCTTGCCTAGCCAACCACCTAGTACCGTCTAGCGCCTTTTAGAATAAACCAACCGTCTAGTACCACCTAGCGCCTTTTAAAACACTGCCATTGAATCTACTTCCTGCTGCAATTGTTTTGGGAGTTACGACGCGTGTAATTGAATGAATTGATCATGATTGATTGATGATAAATACAGGAGACGTGCCCTTATAACTAAACAAGGGGAAAAAAAAAAAATCTGATGAACAGTCTTTCAGAATTCATACATTAAAAGCAGGACAGTAGTTGAAAGCGAATAACAGGATAGACTTGGATGCGAAAAGTTCTTGAGCCCTAAAAAAAGCACAACGAGAGAAGTGTAGTTTAGCAGGCAAACTGCCAAAACAAGAAAGTTACTTCAACTCTTGGGAGAGGCAGTTGGTCCACCTGCCTGAGGAGCCGGAGCTGCTGCTGCATTATAAGCTGGACGATTGCTCCCAGCACCATTGCTTCCAGCAGCTGCTGCATATGCCGGAGGCTGAGAGTAGTTGCTGCTGTAACTTGTGTTATATGGCAAAGGTTGCTGTACTCCATAGCCGGGTTGTGGAGCTGGTGGTGCACCATAACCGACAGCAGGAGACCTCTGGGTGGTAGAGTCAGTTTGCGGGTAGCCTGGCTGAGCTGGTGGTGGCTGAGGGTGCTGATAACCAGGGTGCGCGTAGCCTCCACCCAGCGCACTGGGTGACTGTTGGGCACCATAGGCGGGAGGGGTTAAAGAAGGTGGTTTCTGGCAAGGCTGTCCATAACTTGCACCATATGCAGGCTGAATGGGTGGCTGAGTCCCATAAGCAGGTTGGGAACTGGGAGGAGGCGCACCATAACCAGGCTGGGCAGCAGTTCCTTGAGATGGGTAAGTCACGGGTTTAGGACTAGGTTGCTGAGCAGAGTTGTACCCTTGCTGCCCTCCAGATGGTGGTTGGCCAGCAGGAGGCACCTGTGAGGCATCCCCTAGCGTTCCATGAGTTGCTGTGTGGCTCTCCTGAGTAGGGTTGGCTGCAGTGCCATATGCTGGTGCTGTACTGTAACCCGCATGACTTTGCTGATCATACCCAGGCTGAGAATGTGCCTGATAGCCTCCACTGTATGCATCCTGGGGATACCCTTGACCTTGCGGACCATAACCTGCAGCTGAAGGTTGGTTATAGGAGTAACCTCCATTATCAGCTGCATTGTGACCACCCTGAGACTGTGACTGCTGAGGAGGATTTTGCTGTCCATAGTAATCGTAGCCTGAGCCTTGAGTTGGCTGTTGGCCAGCTGCCATCGCTGATTGGTCCCAACTAGGAGGAGGATATCCACCAGCAGCATGTTGAGGATAGCCACCATATGCAGGCATATTATATTGGGACGGAGGAGCTGGATATGCTCCAGGCTGCACATAGCCCCCATAATTTTGCTGCATATGAGCACCAGGTTGTCCCCAGTTAGCTAAAGGTTGAGTTTGATAGCCCTGCTGGGAGTATCCTCCAGACATTCCTTGGTTTCTTGGGCGATTCTGCAATAGTAAGAAAAATATACAAGAGCATAAACCAGGATCAATTTATATACTATGCTAGTAAAGAAAATAATGCAGGATGTGTGCACAAGTATTAATGTAGCACAAGCATGATCACAATCAAATATATTTCACAGTTCAGAAGATTACTAGAGATATACCTTCAACAGAAAATGATATATCTATACATCTATATTAAAAGCGAAGTAGACACCCACATACCGTAGCTTTCTGGAATTTTGATTTACCGCAGCAGGTGCCCATCATCTTCCTATTCGAATTGAATGGATACAAAACAGCCAAAAATCTACAACAATCTCTAATATAGCAGGATGTATACATCCAACACCAAAACAGAACAGATAAATATACCAAGTTGAAAGACGAATGGCTAACAGGATGACGAGTTGATATGCAGATATCAGGATAATAAATGATGTATTCCTGCTCTGGTCATACAGCATAGGATGTATATATCAAAAATCATATGACAAAGCCAAAACGTGCAGAACAATCAAGTATACTGTGACTATAGCTGGATCACGCAATGGTTAATACAAATAGTTTTAACTTCCGCTAAAAACTGCTTCAAGGTCATTTATAGTCATCAAAACCAAATATATAAATGTTAGATCCCAATGACGAAGAGGAAGGAGGCAGAGAGGCGAGTAGAAGAGGAGAAACGCTGGTAATCAATACCTAGTAGTTCAAGGTTAGTTAACATAAAGGTCTAATGAAAAGGAAAGGACAGGCTATAATGCTTGTTGAAGTAGGTAGTCAAAGAAAGAGATATAGCATGTACACGCTGAGCTCAATCTTAAATAAACTATGATCCCATGTGTTCTCTTAACAGTTCTGGTACATAAATTTCTACAAATGAATTTATCCAAATGTATGGGGGCTCAAATATCATTGATAATAAGAGCAAAGACTGATCAAATCACAATAACAGCCAATCTAAATATTATTCCACCATACGGATACCATAAATACAGAAGCTCCATGTTTGACTTGACTTTAAGGCACAGGGACGAATAGATGGTACACAAGGATCTGATGTAAATTGCAAGATCAAAATATCCAGTAATATTGATTTTAAAACTACCTCTGACTTCATCTATAGGAGTCCAGGTGGACAGCATTACTAATTACCTTCATATGCTCTCAAAATACACACATAAGCCCCCAGAACAAGATATAAAACCTCTTCCCATGAAGGTGTTTGCTGCAGCTGCTAAACTCCACCTCACATATGTCTTGCTTAGCTCAACATTCAAAAGTGGTGTGCCAGTTAACATGACCGGCCATGGAAACTGTATCTGTACAATCTTGCATGTATAGAATGCAGATACTCTAAAATAGAGACACTAACTAATGGGGATTCGCTATGCTTACTTCATGAATAAAAAGTCACTAGAATCTCCACAAAAGAAACCAAAGAAGCAGGAGTATTGTCATAAAGAAAAAGGGGAAGGTAAGTATGTTAATACTACCGAATGGTGTTTGATTGTCACGAGAAGGTTTCCTTGAAAAATACGCCTTGTTAGTTATTTTGTTGATGTCAACTATTGAAGTGAATCAATAGTTTCCAAGCCGCGGGCAAACTTGAAAGCAATCACAAAATTTAGGAGCCATTAAGGGAATAGGCAGCAAGTTTTCACATGCAAAAACACTACTTGCATGCATAATTACAAAACGTGCAGCAAACAAACACTGGAACTGAAGGATGATAATCAAACTTACGTCACTTGTAACCTCACTGATCAGCTGTTTTGCCTGTTCAATCTGATCATAAGTGCCCTCAATTTTAACCAACCTCTCGGTTGATGTGTCGCCAGGGGGGAGGCGCAAAGGTATGACCTACAAGAAAAACAAGTAAAATGATGAAAAGATACGGTAAAATGCAAATAAGTATATACACAGAAAGATTTTTTATACAAGACAAAAATGATTGACATGATAAAGAAGATCAAAAAAAAGAAACAGTTGGTACTTAGAAATCAGAAGTAAAAGTGATGCTCATAAAGTACCTGTATGCGAGCTCCAGTTCTAGCTTGCATATTTTTAATTGTCTCACCTCCTTTACCAATGACAAGTCCAACCTAAACAAATCGAAATAGTTCAGCATCCAAAAAAGAATTATCGTGATCTGGACACAACTAAGTTTCCCCACCTTGCTATTGGGAACCATCATAGAGAACTCTTCACCGCCTGATTGGCCAGTGTATCTTCTAGACACTGTTCCAGATCCTCCAGATTCAGCCTGCAACGTTGCAAAACCAAAGTACTCAGCTACTGTGCATTAAGGTAACGGGGAAAATTAGTGGAAAATATTCTATAAAATTGTACTGTGATGCCATACTTCGGCACATAACAGTTAGCATTCTAAAATTGCAATATATATAGGTAATCACTTAAATCCAGTGAACGAGTAATCAAACATCACAAATCCACTACCTCATTCAAAACATCATTGATCAACTGTTCCGCCTTAGCTATCTGATCAGGCGTACCACTGAGTTCAACTGGCCTAGTTGGGCAATTTCTGTCTGCTTCCGCATCTCTAGTGATCTGAATCTTAGCTCCAGACTGAAGCTGAAGGTACTTTATGGTTTCGCCACCCTTCCCAATAATAACTCCAACTCTACCATTTGGGATATCTATCTTCTTGCTAGAACCTTGGTAACCATATGAAGTTGCCATTGATGGAGGGTTCATTGGCCTCTGCTCATAGTCTACATCAACATCATATTTTCAACATATAAATAAAACGACTTGCAAGCACTCTAATCAGGCAATTGTTTCAACCAAAAGTCAGCCTAATTGATCACATGAGAATCCAATCCAACACCTGAACCATAACATACAACAACAGCAACAACAAGAAGAAAAAACCTTAAAAACAAGCAGCTCTTCTAAAACAAGAAATCAAAACCACAACCAATCACACTATGCAAAAATAATTCCAAGCAAACATCAACCAATTTGATAACCTAATAAATTCGGTGAAAATAAACTACAAGCAGCATTTCATCTCAGTAAAGCTTGAAATGAAACAAATTAGAACCCTAAATCATCACACTTCACAGGGAATCAATAATCCGACGACCAGTACATGAAATCTCACCGGTAGGACCAGAGCCGTAGCCTCTATCAGCAGAATCATACTCCCCACCGCCATCAACCCGAGCACGCTTCACCTCGCCACCGCTCGCGTTATTAAACAGCCGAGCAGCGATCTCCTGCGCGCGCTGCTTCGCCGCCTGGATCTCGTCGACCACCGGCGGTGCGACGCTGTTGTACGAGGGCGGAGGCGCGTGGCCGGAGTCGGTGGACAGAATCGGGGCAGAGAAACCCGTCGCGCGGCGCTGCGACGGCGGAGGAGGGAGAGGCGCGTCGTCGCTGCCGTCGTACTTGCGCTTGTTGCCGATCGTGTCGCCGGAGGAGTAGTCGTCGGCCATTGGAGAGGAGAAAGAAACCCTAGAGGTGTGAGTCGGTTTGGATTGAGTGAGATAAATGATGATTTATTGTGATCGTATAATTTTCTATATATGTTGTTTATATTTTTCATTTTAGTAAATTTATACAATATTTTCGTCCAAAATTAATATTTTGTTTCATAATCGTCCAAATTAATAATAGGCATAGTGGATATATCCTGAGGGTATATAAGTTACATATCCTATCACCTAAATTGATATATGTTATTTTTATGAGATTTAGAATTTTTAAGTTTTAGAATTTTTATTGTTTTAGAATGTGTTTGGTTGAGGAAAAATTTGGTAAGGAAAATTTGGAGAAAAATTGGTAAAATTCAATGTTTGGTTTAGATAGAAAATATGAGGGAAAAAAAATATTGGAAGGAAAGTTTGGTAAATTAAAAGGAGTTTTCAAACTTTCCATCAAATTTTATTTTCTAAAACAAACAAATAAAAATAAGATGGAATCCATGATGAATTTTACTTACCATCAAATTTTCTTTTCCCTATAATTTTTTCTAAACCAAACACAACGTTAGTGTTTTAGAGATTTGTTGATTTCATATTTTTAGTGTTTTTTTATGTTTTCAAATTCATTCAAAAGGACGTCATTTCACAACTCTAAAATCCTTAATCCTAAAATTCTACAAATAATAAAAAAATAAATAACAAAAATTCCTAAGCACTAAAAACCCTAAAATATTAAACACATTGAATCATGAAACCCTAAAACTCATAAACACGAGTCAAAATGAAGTTATTTTAACCGTTATGGTACGTAGATTATATACTCTGACGCGTATGACCATTTTTCTTATAAATAATTATTCACAAATATATTTTAAAAATCGAATTACTTTATAATATTTTCTTAATTTTGCGTGGTTTTGATGGAGTCGTTGTCAAATTTAGATTATGACTAGGAGAAGATGTTAAAAAAGGTTATCACTACTTGTATTGAATCTTTTTGAATGAATTTATAACGTCATTTTATATTTAATTTATTAAGTATAATTAATCTCATTAAATTTTTTACAATTAAAATTATTTGAGCATGAAAATACATTTTATTTAAGTGAATAAAATATTATTTTCAATTTGATGATAAATCTACGTAATTTTAGCATAAATATATCATTCATAAGGTTATTAGGGTGAAAATACTTTTATTTATCTTTTGCATATTGAACATAGAGTAAAATAATTATTTATTCGTGTATCAAAATTTATCATAAAATTTTATAGTGATGCTATGAATTAAGAGTAAAGTCAAGTTTCTATAAGAGGTATCTTTTATTTGATGAAGTGCAATTGAACCAAAATGAAATAAAATAATAAATTACATAATAAATTGAGATAAATTCAAATCATACTAAAGCTAAATTGAAAACTGGGCTAATAAAATTGATCCTAACTCTTATATTATTACAAGTAAAGGCATTCGTCGTTCCGACGGTTCGGTTCGAGAAAAATTAAAAATCGAACCAAATTATTAGTCATTCTTTTTTAAAATATGAAATTGTAAACCGAATAATTTTTTAAAATTGAAACCAAACCAAACCGAATCAAACAAAACCAAATCGGGCCGAACCGAACCGGACCGGACCAAACCGAACATGACCGAACCGCCCGGGAGCGTCGTACAAACACCCGGGCGATCCTATTCTGTCATATATATAGATATCAAAATAGTTAGTTGTAAATAGAGAAACGATCATTTATTTTTCTGAAATTCGAATAGCCCACCCTTCCATATAAATGGAAAATCAAATAGAATAATTAAAAAAATTATTTTTATTACAAATTACTAAACTTTTAACTGTCTACTGTTTGAAATTATTATAATGGACAGTGTTTCAAGCATAGTTTTCTAAATTTCTATTCATGTATCTTTGGTGTCTTGTCCAATATTTATTTAGTTTTAATTATTCATCGAATTCTGCCAACTCACATGCATAAGCATATATATTCTTGCAAAACTTTCTGTTATATTTTCTAAAAAATTCCAAGTAACACAAAAATGTAGGCATGAATGATTGCAATGATATGAAACAATAAAATTGACAGTAACTTTTAATTGATGATCATTTATCTAGGTGTCAAGTAATTATTAAAAAAATAGTAAGATTTAAAAATATGTTTTAAACTATCATACATTTTCAGATTATGTACCGAATATATTGATTCTTCAATTTCAATATCGAACTTTTTAATTATTCAATCTAAGTATTATAGACTTGATAGAAAGAAGCAATTAGCCTGAAATGAAAAAATTAATTTGAGCGTCCAACTCTTTAACTAGAATTTTAAAATTTGCATAAATAAATCAAATGCAAAATTTATTTTTTTATATAAATTTTATTTTTTCATTAAATCTATAGTATTTAAATTGAATAATTAAAAAATTCAGTACTGAAATTGTAGAATTAAAAAAATCGATACTTAATTTGAAAATGAATGATAATTCGGAATATGTTTTTTTTAACTTACCTCCAATTTAATTTAATTTAACATTTTTTCTCTAAAGAGAAATACAAATTGAAAAACTAGTATTACAAAAGACCCTTCCATGGACGCAGGGTTAGATAGTTTCAGGCCACCCTAGTTTGGCCTCAAAACCTGGCACTGTCACACAAACCGGCATCTTCGGGAAATCAAAAAAAAGGCAAAAGAATCATGTCGATTTTTTACCAGACAACAAAAACACATAATTAAACCATGGGCGGCGACAACGGAGACAGCTAACCGGAGGACCAAGTCCTAGGGCGGAGGAGGAGGCCGATGATGTTTGTAAGCTGTGGGTGGCGGCTTGCGCGCTGATTATTGTTTCTCGCTTGCTGGTGGGAGTAATGGGAGGCGTCGCATAGGAAGGGCTGTCAGATTGGAACGGCTGTGAGTTGCTCTGGTAGTGTAAGGCGGTGCTCCTTGCTTATGCATAGTACATGTACAGACTGTTGGAAGCGGCGCAGGCGAGGAGATTTTCTGTCGGGTGCCAAGCAAGGTGGAGCAGCTTTGTGGTAAAGTCGAGTGCGTTTCCGTTGGTGTCAGCTCCGGAGCTGTCGGATCCTGTGAGGTTGAGCGGAAAAGTGGATTAGATAAACATAAAGAACAACTAAGGGCATGTTCTCCCCGGCTTGAATAATGCAAATTACATTTTTCAGCTCAAGCTCAATTCTATTCAGCAATTTTTACAAAATTATTGAGTTCAGCTCGGTAAAATGAACATTCTACCATTTAGTCTTACGATATATTTTGTTAAGATAAGTTCAGCTTTAATCAGATTTAAGTTGGGGAGAACAGACCCTAAACCAAATCTCAACAATGGCGTGAAATAAAATGTGTACCTCGCCGAACAACATTGGACAAGCTTCGGAGAGAACGAGATGGCCTTGATGGAGTTGCAGATTGTCTCCTGAGGCAATACACAAGAGTCATGGGCAAATGGATGGTAAAATGCAAGAGAAGGAAAAGACGGAGATTATGTTAGAAATGACCATGTTGTAATCATCGGACGGAGATTAAGGCTGTGTTTGGTTTCGGAAAAATTTGACGGAAAGGAAAATGACAGGGAAAATGGATTCCATTTAATTTTTTTCTTGCTTAGTTTGAAATGGAAAAATGGAAGGAAAATACTAAAACACTATTTAATTTAGTAAAACTTTCCAACTTTTCATCAAATTTTCCTTCCCGACTTCCCATAAACCAAACACGAAATTCCATCAAACTTTCCCTTACATTTTCCATTCCCACTCATTTCCCCTAAACCAAACACAGCCTAAGAGTTACCTCATTGGGTTTTTGCTGGCTTCTAAGGTTGCTGATTCGGTGCTGCCCTCAGCACAACCAATGACACGGAACAGATTGCTGCGGTCAAAAAACAAAAACATGTCATGCAGACTCGTGAATTTTTTTTGTAAACATTACTGTACACAACAAGAGGATGTGACCAATGATGATACCTGTAGGAACCGGTGGCAACTCGCCGACCATTGCCACTCAAGCAACACTCGAATTTGTCGAAGATAGAGTCGTTTTCATATAAATCACAGAGCTAGCAAAATGGAAAAAATGGTACCACTGTAAAAATCTGAATTTGACGAAAGAGCCAACAACCGAACCAAACTACGAGAAAATAACTTTACCTTTGGTCGTAAGTGTTCGTGCACTTGAAAAGTCGCAACTGGGCCCGAGTCCATATTAATGTCCCACAACTGCAACAAGTGAAATTAGAACAATGCTCGAAACTACAGGCTTACATCGCATATCACATAATTTCCACGAGTGAAAACACATAATCATTTTTTTAGTGGCCGGTCGATTCATTGATTCTAGAGCGGCCATAGCTCAATGCAAACCTTAAGAGTCATGTAATCGCGACTGAGCATGTGCCTTCCATCTTTTGCGAATTTGATATCCGATATTGAGGCGATAATTTCAGTGAAAAATGACCGTGACCCGGGTGCCTCCGGCTCCTCGAATCTGCATGATTGAAAGAAATCAATTTAAAGATTCAAAACTCCATGTGCGCAGAAGTTAATGCAGAAGGCCGGCGGAGAACAGCTTACAGTTTGCTGTGGCTATCACATAAAGCCGACTGTCGCAAGTCAATGAGACGTATCAATCCCTTTGAGCTACTGTATGCTAACATGTTGCAGTGGGTAGGGTGAAATTCCGCCGAAGTAATCACCTCTGCATTTCATAGCAAACAGGTAATGGAGACGCAACGGAAGTTATCATGATTCAAACGAAATGTGTAGTGTAGCTATCAGTAATAGCTTAACTGGTAGCTACTTAAAACGTCTTCATGTTTAGAATGCAGCAGCTTACCGGTCAAATCTTCCATATTCGCAGGCTTGACATCAACTATGTTGAAACTTTGATTGCTGATTTCCAAGTTCCAAAGATTTATCCTTAAGTCATCGGCCGATATGAATGTCTCACCGTCGCTGCACAGGTAAGGGTCTGTGAGATTCCTCTTCATTGTACCCCACCATATACGCATATCGAGTAGAAGATAAGAAATGCGTCAAAATACAACGAGCGAACAGAAAATAAGCATGGCATAGGAGGAGGGTTTCAAAATATAAACAAGAATTATTATTCACGGCTTGTAAAAATTCTTCTCCAACAAATGACCAGTTATAACTTATAACTGAAGATACGTATAAAAATAAACAATACTACGAATTACCAACACCACTCGTATGGCAAATGGTGATGAATGCATAGAGCAACTAATGCATCATGGAAAGGAGATACGAGACAGATAAAAATGAGAATGACCTGTTATTAGATATGGAATTGATGTGATAGTCGTGGGCGTGAGCATATATCCTTCTACACTTAGCCAAAGGGCTTGTATCGTGACTGGTGATCTGGATATCAATGATATCTCACACATTAAAGCAACTGAAAAAAAAGGCTACGCGGAACATCGGATTTTTAAGCAGACGGAAATAGAGAACACGGATTAAGTACTACTACCTTGGGCAAACGAAGGTAACAAATTCCATCAGATTGGAAGGACATTTCGTTGGACGAGTCATCCGAGCTTGATCCGTTAGACATATATGCCTTGGAGTTGGCGAAAGTCCCATTGCCCACTGATTTCGAAGGGTCCACATTCAAATCACATACTTTCTTGATCTTTTTCTCTTGGACCTGTTCAACACAGTTATCAGGTTGCTTAGATCATCAGCAACTCTGACGCACCTTGCTTAGAAGACCAAAATGGTCAAACATTTGAAAGCGCAAAGCTAACGGGATTTCACATCAAGAACATTAATGAAAGGTAACGATGTTTGAAAAAACAATATAACTAAATGCATTTAATAGACGAACCTTCCAAAACTTGATGGTTTTATCATTGGTGGAGAGCAGAAACTGAGCACTGTTTGCTGTCTGGCACCATCTGATCTTGTTGATTTTTTCTTCAATTTCCAAACTCTTGAGATAATCAAACTACTCGGGGTACAAAACAAATTTTAATAATACGTGAGAAGTCAATCGATCAAGAGCTACAATCCACGAGGTAAAGCAGTGAAAAGTGTTAATCTTGCATCAGCAAACCATTTGAAAAGCAGCTACTATTCAACAATGCATAAATTTTACCTCCGGCTCGTGGCTTTGAAACTCCGTCCTGTAATGAAACTCGGGGTGTGTTCTGGCGGGACGGTCCGTTTTCTCTAAATCCTTTCTATTTCCATTAGCCTGCGAAAGTTAAACTTAACATATATCATATATCAATTTTTTTTTACATAAACTTAACATACAAAATAAATGAAAACCCGCAGACTGAACCAAACAAGTACCTCGCGCGTATCAGTCCTTTCAAACAAAACCACCCGCCCTCCCCGATCTCCCGTGGCGAGATGGCCCCCGGTCTTATCGAACTCAATGGCTGATATGATGTCAACTGCCAATCACACATAGAAATCGAATGAATAAGCAGCACGATGTGTCAATAGACACACATGTGGCATGAAGGCCGAGATCAAATATGCATAAACAAAAATCACAAGCTCCATTTGCACAACAATAACATCCGTTTTTACGAGTGAGCACGGTTCACTATAATTAACTATGTGCATGATGAACAGCAAAAATATGGAGGTCCGTCATGTAGGTCTTTTACTACATCCCTCCACACCTAAAGACTGCTTTCGAGCTTGGAGTCACAACTACTCAAACAGTCCAACTGCGACTAAGACAATGCTCCCATCAAGCTCTCAAGTAAAAAAGGCTGTGTTGGCTAAGATCATATGCTCACAAATTGCAGCTCTACGACACGTCAAGAATGGCCGTTTGAAAGATAGAAATGACTATCAGGTTCGAGTTTTCAGCTAACAATTCAACAATGATAGGAAAACAGCAGGCCAACTAGTCGAATGCCTTCGATATGCTACTGAAGCAATTCATAATCTAACCGAATCCATCAGATCAAACCATCAAAAAGAGTCTGAAAGAAAATGAAAAGAAGTGTCTAGTCCAAATCCAAACCTTCCTGCACTTCTTCACCAGCCGTCCGCTCCCCAAACACCTGAGAAAACCTCCACTCCAGCGGCTCCCCAGCCCCGCCCAAATCCCCCGCCGCCGCCGCCCCATCCTCTGACCCGCCGCCATTCATTTCTCCTCAACGCATCAACACCCGATCTGCTCCCTCACCACATCCCCCACACCCCAACTCCAACCCCGCCCACTCGGATCTTCCCGACACCCTCTCCGCCACCGAATCCGACCACGCTCGCAAATCGAATCACCGGCCTCGCGTCAAGATCGATGACCGGCACGCGGCGGCGGGCACCGACTATTACTCGTCTCTGGAATTCAACCACACCCTTTTCAACCCTTTCTCAATCTCTGCAAGTGATTTTCGCTGCACGATTTGGGGGACGGGATTGGATGGAAGGAGACAATTGTGAAGCAGAAGAAGAAGAAGAAAACGACGCAAGACAGAGTTCGCAACACACCACCTACGAAACGATACGACGACTGCAAAAACCCACTTTGGCCTCCCTCCTCCCCCTACGTCGATTTTCGTTAAATTAAATATTATTTTTATCGCCAGCTATCATCTTTAGTTAAATTAATTGGTTTTATTTACATGATAGAAATATTACTTTATTTATTTTAAAAAATATATAATTAATTTTATATTTTTAGTATAACTTGATTTTTCGCAGAATATTATTATTACATATTTAAATTTTTATTTTCTCAGTACTAAAGTTGGACGAGGCAAGCTAAAATGAAGAATGTCACACTATGTTCACATAGTGTCTCACATTATTTTGTTAACCAAAATTAGTTACAATTACATAATTAAGTTTTAATTTAAGTACCTGTTATTATTTTGAATTTAATTTAAATTAGGTTCAATTGAATGACGTTTATACTATCACCATTTTAAAAATTACAATTATCACTGTTGAATTTTGAAATTCACATTTTTTTTATATTTATGGGTCCTTATGTTATAAATTATTTTGAAATTCAATAATAATGACCGTAATTTCAAAAGAAAGATACTATATACCTCATTTTGTACTTTTTTTCCAAAAATTTTAATCATTTGAAATGAACTTTTTCATAGCGTAACTCATAATATTAAATGTAGCTTTTATTTATTTGTTTCAAAACTTTATGTGATTAAATGAAATAATGAACTGAAATAAATTGAACACTAAATT